>OY757908.1:52165248-52187748 GCA_963585895.1 Sepioteuthis lessoniana
AATATAGATATATATGAATACATACATATATATATAATCATATATATATGAATTCATACATATATATATATATATGTTTGCATTCATATATATATATATATATATATATATATATATATATATATATTCATATGTATGTATTCATATATATATATATATTCATATATATATATATATATATATTCATGTATATATGTATGTGTATATACCAGCTCAGTTGTTAGTGTTCGCCAATGGTACAGGAGACCTGGGTTCAATCCCAGTTCGCGTCATACCAAAGACTTTAAATATGGTACTTAATATCCTTTGCTTAACACTCAGCAATATAAGGTACGTATCAAGGGTAAAGTGGAGCAAGCCAAGGAAAGGAATAGCGCTTTCCCCTACACTTCGGTGTAGTAGCTATTGAAAAGGGAGCCTTCTGTCGACTACGGTCGCCAACTTTACTTTTATGTATATATATTTATATATATATATGTATGTATGTATGTACATTTATATATATGTATATGTATATATATATATATATATGTGTGTGTGTGTGTGTGTGTGTATTTATATATATATGTGTGTGTGTGTGTGTGTGTGTGTATTTATATATATGTGTGTGTGTGTGTGTGTATTTATATATATATATGTGTGTGTGTGTGTGTTTATATATATGTGTGTGTGTGTGTGTATTTATATATATGTGTGTGTGTGTGTATTTATATATGTGTGTGTGTGTGTATTTATATATGTGTGTGTGTGTGTATTTATATATGTGTGTGTGTGTGTATTTATATATATGTGTGTGTGTGTGTGTATTTATATATATGTGTGTGTGTGCGTGTATATATATATATATATATATATTTATATATGTGTGTGTGTGTATATATATTTATATATATGTATGTGTATATATTTGTATTGGTGTGTGTGTATATTTATATATATATGTGTGTGTGTGTGTGTGTGTATTTATATATGTGTGTGTGTGTATCTATTAATGTTTATGCCAATTACTTACATGAAGTACAATGTTTTTATTATTGTTACTCCTTTCAGAGTTTTTCCTTCCAGAGTTAGCTGATAGTCTTTCACCGGAGTTTGAGTAACAGCAAGTCTCCTCAAGAGTCTGGGACTCTTCTCAGTATTCTGGTCGATCTTAATAAGGCTGTAGTTTTGATGGTCTCCACTCGTCCTCTGATTTCTAAATCTTCCAGTTCCTTTACTAAATATTTAGGGATTGTTCCTAGTGCACCAATTACAATTAGTATTACCGTCACCTTCATGTTCCATAGATTTTTTTTAGTTCTCTGGCAAGAACTTGGTACTTAACATTCTTTTTACTTTCTTTTATTTTTACTCTGTGGCATATCGGGACGGCAAAGTCCACTACTCCACAGGATCTCTCTTTCTTTTTTTTTTTTTTTTTCATTATGACTAGGTCTAGTCGTCTTGCCGAGATTAAATTGTATGATCCCAGAGAATTTTGCTCATCTTATTCTCTAGGACGGATTATGAGTTCTGCATATACCACTTGTTCGCATGGTCGAATTTAAATTTCTTGCACAGTTCCCTGTGGATCACCTTCTCCACCCAGTCATGTCTAGTTTTATTCTCTTTTAGCACTAGTTTACTTCATTCGCTTATTATGAGATTAATCGTTTCGTCTCAATCACTTATTATTATTCCTTTTCTTTCCTATTTCTGTAGCTTTTAGCAAATTGTTTGGGTCGTTTACACATTGTTTATACATTCTACGACTGTTAATTGGCATGGATTAGAAAATAGAGGATATTAGATACGAGTTCAAATCACGTCAAAAGTTACTTAATTTTCCGACTGGTGATATTTATTTAACGATTATAGTCTGTGTCGAATAATTATAACTGTATTTTTCATGTTAAATATCATTTGCTACGTATTTTATACATTCCAAGGTAATTTTCACGCAAATATCATTTCTTATGTATTTTTCATATAAAAATAATTTCTTATGTATTTTGCGCGTTGAAATTATTTTTTTATGTAATTTTCATGCAAAAATCATTTGCTGCATATTTTTCATATAAAAATCATTTGCTGCGTTTTTTTCATGTAAAAATCATTTCTTATATATTTTGCGCGTTGAAATTATTTATTATGTAATTTTCATATAAAAATTATTTTTTATGTATTCTTCATGTACAGATCATTTTATACGTAATTTTATGAAAAAATAATTTGCATTGTTTTTACTATATTTAAAACCATTTGTTATTGTTTACTTGAAGTTAGATTATTTCTATATTTCGATTGTAAAATTTTTATCAAATATTACTTAACATTTCTTATTCTTTCTAATTTTTATTCATTTATTCATTTATTTTATTTTCAGCTTCCCGAAAAAAGTAAGTATCTCACATTTTTCTATTTTCATCTTTAATTCCTTGTACCAGATCTTTGCTACTGCATTACTATTAACCATTTTTACCTGACTAAGTTATACTTAGTGGGTATCCAACATGTGTGTGCACATACGTACGTAGTTGGTAACTTCATTTTCTGTAATTGCATTTATATTTTTATGGTTTATTTTTTAATTTAATTCGATTTAATAAAAAAAACGAAGTCTTCGACATTGGATCATTTTGTCGTTATATTGAAAACATCGGCAAAATTTACCCGACGTAACTCAAACCTAGTACTCGAACGCCATTACACAATGAACTGACACTCTAATTTGAGTGCCAAACAGTTCACTTAAAGAAATGAACCATTAAACCGCTGAACTATGTGATTTATTTATAATGTTGAACGCTTATGTAGGACGAGCCACACTTTTTAGATGATTATATGCATTTACCCAACCCCTCCGCACGAGCAGGATACTGCATATAGTCAATTTTTAGGCAGCGTTTAAAAGGTTTGAATTCAGAGTTTTCCTTCTTCTAGACTTGTTGTAATACCGAAACTAAAGAGTCCAGTCTACCCTGCTATTTACCCATAGCGAGAGAGAATAAATAGATTTATACCTTTCCCAAAGGTGTTAGCGCTAAGTGAAATTCAAATAGCCTCGTCCAGTATGTGAACTTGAGTCGCTGTGTCCACTTCCTACGACGATAACCATTACACCACGACCGCCCCTTTTTTCGATGAACTGATAACAGAATAATAGGGGACCACAGTGTCACAGACTCTTCAAGCAACACTTGAACACTTTTAAATTCAGAATTTTTCCTTCTCCTAAACGGGTTGCCTTACCAAATCAAAGGAGCCTGATATGATCTTCTCATTTTCTTATGGGCTTTTGTGGACATTTTCATTCGACCCATGAATTATTATTCAAAAAGTTGTATAGTATGACTGCTCTTTTCGGGAGGCTGCAAAAACGCACGTCTATTCAATGGTTTGGCAAGGCCCGTAGAGACTGTTCCTCTTTTTTTGCGCCGGGAGTTAAATTTTTAAAGGAAGTAGAATTGTGGGATATATCATCTTATTTTCGTATTTTATTATTTGTTTAATTTTTTAAAAAACTTTATTCTTTTATTAATTATCACATACCCATGGCTACGGTGGCGTGGGGAGTGAAGAAGAAACTTATTCATGCCTTTCTAAGGAAGAAAAATACAGTAAGTCTAGTCCAGGATTTGACCTCGTCTCGTTGTCAACCGTTACGTCGCTGATCAGAGTGAACCTGTAAATAATGCCAATGAAGAGGTGACTACATACTCCGTGTATCTTCAGAACTTGAGCCTTACCATCAGAGGCAGGACACCCCTTTTTTGGGTGGTGAGAGACTAACCCTTCTGCAAAAGATACTATTAGCGTATTCTAAAACCCGCTCTAATGCCGTACAACCTTTTGAGCCACCCGATTTAGTTTTGTTTTATGGTACATCAACCGTTGTAAGTTATTAATGCAAAATCTATTTTTATGCATATAAACAGTTCTATTGCAAACAATTCAGTTTAGTGTAAGTGCAAAGTTTAGTTCTATTTGACCTATAGATAAGACTCTATCAGGTGCTACTACACCGGGCCAGAGTGGACCTGGGAGCGATGGCAATGAAGAAGTACTTCGCATTCCCTAAAGCTCCAACATTAGTGGAGCCTCACTATCAGATTGTTTAGAGTCATATCCAGGACACTCGTTGGAGGGGGTCTTACTCTTCTGCAGCCCCAGCCGACTAGGTCATGAGTCACCTGCGTATATTACATGAAGGTACATTTTGTGTATCGGTCATCGTTGTAAGAAATGGACATGGTGACCCGAGTTAAAACCTGGACGAGGCTGTTTGCATTTTACATTACAGTAATACTCTTGAAAAAGGTATGCATCCAATAAATCCCCTACCAGTTATGGTTAAGTAGTAAGGCAGGCAGAGCTCTTTGATTTTGATATGGCAACCGGTCCAGGAGAAGGAAAACTCTGAATTCAAGCTTGTTAAACTCCGCTTAAAAACTGACTTTGTGTCATATCCTGTTCATACGTAGGGGTTGGGTAAGAGGAAATGGTCATAGTATAATGGTTATCGTCGAAGGAAATTAACTCAACGACCAAAGTTCAAATCCTGGACGAGGCAATTTGCATTTCACATAACACTAATACCCTTGGGAAAGGTATGAATCCAACTATTCTTCTTCCAGCTATGGGCAAATAGTAGGATAGACTAGGCTCTTTAACTTTGGTATGGCAACTGGTCGAGAAGAAGGAAAACTCTGTATTCAATCCTGTTAAACTCCGCTTAAAAATTGACCATAACGCCGTGTAAATAATAACAAGTATGAGTTCAATTGCCCGAATAATTCTTTGTATGTTAATGAGACTTGTCAGTACTACACACTTTATTTCATTTTTTTTTTTTTTCAGTGACTTATGAACCGGTAAAGGACCCAAAATGCAAACCCCCAGGACTAACGAAGCCCCAGTTAAATGTTGCTCTGTCAGAACTTCATTTCGCCAAACAAAACCTCAAAAAAGTGACTTTGGGTGAAGGCGGCAGACGAGGACCTTTATATCTAAAAGCTCAGTTGCCATCTGCTTACGTTGCTCCGATGGTAAACAGTAAGTTGGAGACTGAATTACTTTCGGTTATTAATTTAAAGCTTATTAACAAATGTTTTATTATCTATTTATACAAGCTCGACCTGTGGAAACTACACGGGCATGTACAGTTAAGATTATTTGTTACTTCCAGCCTTTCCATGTATCTTCTCATTCTCTCCTTTATCCCCCAAGATCATGACTTCTCAAAATGATACTTATAGACCCTTGGGAATGAATGAGTCATATCAAAGACTTAAAAGATGGTACGCCGCCTTGCGTAGCACTCAGCATTATAAGGTACGGATCAAGGGTAAAGTGGAACAACCCAGGCAATGGAGTGGCACCCTCCCCTACACCTCGGTGTAGTAGATAATGAAAAGGGAGCTTTCGAGTTGCCCTCGACTACAGTCACCAACTTTACTTTTACAATGTCTACGATATCAGCTGACCTTATACTTCAGATTCACATATAATACCTGAAAGATACTTTTCTCGTTATGTTTTTTTAAAGAAAAATAGAAGAGTCTTTGTTATGATGTGCATATTTCGCAGAGGAGATACTGTCAAATAGTATCAGGTAGACACCGGTTGATGTTGAGTAACTGCTTTTATGAGTGCATCTAACTTACATACCATACTACACCTCCCTGAACGTGGGAGGTCTTATTCTCTTGGTTTCTCTTGTGCTTCTCTTGATTATTCTCGCCAATCTGTGATTTTCTTCGTGTCTTTCATTGTTTCTTCTTATGGGTGAATTACGTCTAAGTTCATTTTCTTCGTCTGTCTCTTCTAGCAGTTCATTATCACTTTCTTCCATACCCTACTCTGTTCAAGTCATAGGTCTACTCTTGCTCTTCGTATCCCAATTCTTCCTCCATTTCTATTGTTATATTTTGACCTTCGACCCGGCCCAAAAATACTATTCCAAGGTGATGCACCGGAAGGAAGTGACACATTCCAATGACCAGTAATCGAAAGGGGCGGATTAAGGCTTATAATATGGGACTAGGTGAAGGTCCCACGGTGCCACTACAGTGATGCACTGGAAGAGAGTAACCTCTGAACTGCATGACAGTTATTTCCGCTTGATGACGATTAAACATTCGATTTCAAAGATCCAGTGGGCGATCGTGTGGGCGTTGAATTATTATTTAACTCAGTTGAGTTCGAGTCCAAGAAGCAGTTGCCAGTAGAATTCCAGACAGCTAGAGACCAGATGTGGTAGGGAAGCCACACCCGACCGAAGGGGCCCTCGGAAACCCCCGATGGAGTTTGGGGTCCAGAGAAGATGCCGATAAGATGCCATAAAGAAAGCCAGCATCCAGCAGAGTGAGCCCTAGGCCTCCGGTTGAACATCAAGAGAACAAGAAAGACACAACGTGACGGTCATAAGTAGTGGAGGTCAAAATATGAAGTTTATGTTCGGTCTCCAGCACCCTCTCACATGCAAACCTTGAACAACCCTTTCGAACCCTTGCAGTAAAGTGAGAGGTAAATATAACTGTAAAGAAGTCTTCTTGCGTCTTTATCGTTGTGTCGTTGTGATGCTGCATGGACGTGTAAATGACTATATAACACTATGTCTTCGGGTTCGATTTTAGATCTAAACTGATCTGCATGGGCCGGTACGTACAACCTATTTTTCTTTAATATCGCAGTACCCTTTTTATTTTAAGAATTTTGTTTTTTCTATATTTGATTTTTATCTTTTCTATATCAAACATTTTATTTTGTTGAAAATGACAAGGTAATGGGGGCTCTGATTTGTCTTCTCATTAACTCAGAAAGATTTTGTTTGCTCCTTATGAGTAGAATCATTCGGTAACTTCGGAGCCATCTGGGAAGGTAGGTTTCTCCGCTTTCATTAAACGGTGAAAATCCCTTTAACCCCATTTTCACAGATAGCACAATTCTTTATGCAATCTCATTAGATTGTGGGTGGTACAATAGTGTCTTATATGGGATGGAACAAATACGTTTTGGCCATGAATATATATTCTTGTAAATATCAGGTGCCTTTTCTGTGAGTATCGTGTCAAATCCTCCGTTTCCGGAGAATACTGTTCAGTGTATTTGCTTTACAGTTGGGACTTTTCAGTCCGTTACTTTGATTGCTTCAGGCTGTCCACTAGTATCAAGAATGAGCCTATATCTTTGACGTGTGCATAATCCATGTGGACCCAAACCCACGGTTCTTTTTCTTTGAGCCATGAGTAAACTTTAGTTTGTTTAATTTTTTTTATTTTAGCATATTTCGCGCATCTTTTATTATAGTCTTCTACTTCTTACGAATATCCCGACCACCAAGTTTGCAATTTTAAACCTTCTTTGATCTGCCGTTATGCCACAATTTACATCATCATGCACTCTCCTTAATATGTCTTTTTTTAGGGTTTGTGGATGTACTAATGAAGGCATGAACTGCTGTCGGTAGGTTATCGATCATCCGGAAGTCTGATCTGTCCGATAAAATTAAACAGGATTTCTTCCAAGCTGTTGCTGTGTCATTATCACTGTATGGATGCACCACATGGGCACAAACAAAACACATTGAGTAAAAGCTAGATGGGACTTACACAAGAATGTTACAAGTTATTTTAAACAAATCCTGGAAGCAACACTCAGCAAAACAACAGCTGTACGGCCACTTACCTACCATACCCAAAAACCATCCAAGTAAGGCAAACAAGACATGCAGGACACTGCTGGAGAAGCAGGGACGTACTCATCAGTGGCGTTTTTTTTATGGACCCCAACACATTGACGTGCCAGTGTTGATCGACCAGCAAGAACTTATATACATCAGCTCTGTGTGGACATGGGATGTAGTTTTGAAGACCTATCGTGAGTGATTGATGATAGGGATGGGTGGAGAGAGAGAGAGAGAGAGAGGGAGAGAGTCAAGGAAATCCGTGTTGTTAGTGCAACTTGATGATGATGATGGTTATCTTTTGACCCGTTTCTTTGAAAGGTCTCTGCTACTGAGCAATTGCTCTATACATTCCTCTTTATTCTTTCTTGTATCTTGCTTAATATAAGGACTTCCCTTGATTCTGTTCCGAGTCGATTTAGAGGCGAAACGTCCATTTCCATCCTGTGTAGTATTTTACCTTCTAAATTTTTGTGTTTTTTAAAATTTTCATCACCAAACTCTAGACTTGATCGGGTGTCTACGTGTGAAATTGTATTTCCTTTTACGCATAATATGTCAAAATCGAATGCCATAAGTTTAATAGTCTCTGTTTAAATTCTCGATGATGTAACCCTTGGCAATTCTTTTCTAGAATATGAATTACAACGATTTGTGGTCCGACTTTACTTTAAAATTTTGTTCTAATAAGAAGTTTTGCACTTTTTCGAGCTCGGCTCAATTTCTGGCGCTTCCTTTTCAATATTCGAGTAGTTTGTTTCGGCTGTCGTTAACGTTCTTAATATATTACTGAGTGACATTCTTGTTATATGATTGCTGCTACTTTAGATGTTTCCTTTTTGACAGGCTGCGTAAGTTACGTTGGAGGCAAACAGCATGTACACCTGTGTCTTAAGATTAACAAAACACGATGGAAATGTCACGTGAATTGTGCTGGTGTCATACCGAAATGAAGAGTAACCACAAGGATTGTGTTGACGTCCGGAAAATCAGATAACGACTGAAGATTTTCGACTCCGGTAAGAGAACGAAGGGCAGGCAGAAGAGTCACTAAGCGTTACGCCGCACAGGGCGCTGGCCTTGTACCAAACGGCTGAGGGTTGGGAAGTAGAAAAAGGTCTGAACTGTACGAGAGTCGAAAGCGTGTATGATCCCAGAAAAAGAAGAGGTGCGTTGCGAAGGCATTGAAGATGAAAAAACATAGAAGCTGAGATGATTGGATGTATTGAATTGGCCCTGAAGGATGAAGAAGAAGCAGAGATGAATAAATGTTTTGAATTAGCCCTGTACCAGTATCGTGAAGGCAGAACAAAGCAGAAAGGCGGAAAAGTTTAACAGAAAACCGCACCGTTATCCCTTTGTGTGCATTTCAGCCATTTCCAACTTGCTACTACTTTACCCATACGTACATTTCGGGTAATAAAGAAAAAGCAGGTTATATTTTTATTCATCAGTGTTGTTCTTCTTCTCTGTATACAACACTACGGCATGTTCCCTCACGTCTATGGCTAGCATTTCATCTTTCTTTGGATCAAAGATTTTTGTGACTGTTTTTTGTTTTGTTGTTTGTTAATGCTTATTATCAACGTTTCAAAAGCCAGTTTGTGCCCAGTTAAATTCAACATTCTTTTTGCGTAACTTTGCGAACGGTTCAATCAGGTCACTTACTGTGTCTGGGTAGATACTTTTACTATAAAAAAAATTTGTTAGTCCCAAAAGGGATTGCAATTCTTTTTTGTTTCTTGATGTGGATATTTCTGCTATTTTCTTATTTAGTCTCTCATTGGGTAATATTCCATCCTTTGATATTTGATATCCTAAATAAGATTCCCTTATTGTTGTTTAGTTCGCATTTGACCTTGTTTATGACTCTGCTTGTTTCGTTTCACTTTAAAATTTGCTCCGTTTTGTATTTCAATTCTTTTTTTGGACATTCCCAGACCTAAATATTGTCCTGATATATTATGATACTTTTTATCATTCCCCATAAAATTTTTCAATTGCCTTTTGAAAAATGTAACTCGAAGTCCTCATACCAAACGGCAGACGAGTCCGCCTTAGTTAGCTGATTAAAGTGTTTATTGTGGCGATTTCCTTGAATTCCTCGTCAATTTCATTTGGCAACGGAAATTAATCTGAACATATTTGGTATTTCACTCCATTTTGGAATCTCCACATATTCTTAAATCCCCATCAGGCATTTTATGGCGACATTCGGTGAAGCCCAATTGCTACCACCGAGCTTTTTATTGTATTCTTTGCTGTATATATTATTTTTAATTTGGTCACTACTATTGATAGGATTTGAATAGATAACTTTTAAGGTTCCACATAGCTAGAGTAATGGCTTTCCTTTAAAGAAATGCTTGCTCTGTAACTTCTTAACAATCCTGTTATTTCTTTTGCTTTCATAGAATTAATTCAACATTCTTTTTGCGTAACTTTGCGAACGGTTCAATCAGGTCACTTACTGTGTCTGGGTAGATACTTTTACTATAAAAAAAATTTGTTAGTCCCAAAAGGGATTGCAATTCTTTTTTGTTTCTTGATGTGGATATTTCTGCTATTTTCTTATTTAGTCTCTCATTGGGTAATAGAATTAATAAGTTTTGTGGCATCCACTTTCAACCTGTCAATCCCTAATAGTCTATGATCTTTATGGCATGCTACTACCATAATGGGAATCATTTCTCATTTCAAAGCGTTTTTTATTTGTTTTGTTTTGAATGTCTCTTCAAAAGTGCCCATTACTTTAATTACAGGTCCGTCGAATTGCTTCAACTGGAGATAGCTCTTTCTAAATTTCGGTTTCTCCATCTAGAAGTTTCTCGGTATTAAAGTGAGATCACTCCCCTTATCAACTTGTATTTGAAAAAAATATGCCATAAAACTTTATTTTTTATCTGATCTTGCTGGGTGTATTCATTGCATATATTTCGGCATTTTCTATTGGAGGGTCTGTGATTTCTACCCTTTCTATTCTTCGTTTGTACTTACATACCACCTGAAAATGATCTATCTTTTTGCAGTTTGAATATTTTTTCCAAAGTTGGGGATTTATTCTTATTTCTCTCATGTTCCTCGTCACAATATTTGTATGTTATCATGAACTTTATGCAGTAGGTCTCTTGATAGTTTTTTTTTTCGTTGAACTCTTTAATCGATTCTAGTCATTGTAGCTATTCTATGCTCGTTTCTAAATTTAAGTTATTTATTTGTAATCTTTTAAGTATTATCATTTATGCTATGTGTCCTGCATACCTTCTATTAATCTGATAAGGATTAATTCATCCTCCGTAGCCATGCCTTTTGTTCCAGTTTTTTTTTTTTAATTCGCAATATTTAAATGCCTCATTTAATCTGTGCATGTAATATATTATAGACATGTTTGGATCCTGCCTGGTCTCCATGAATTTGATTTTCTCATCAATAAATAGTTTGTTTGTTGTGGTTTTTAGTCGTATATTTTTCTAAATTATTTTAACAATCTCTTTATAAGTTGTCTTCTGATTCTCTAGGGTAAGTCATTATCGATATTTTCTTCACAGCTTCACACTCTGCCCTTGTCTAAAATAGGTATGTGATTTCGTTTTCTCTTCCGTTAACTTTTTCGTCTTTTAATGTCTTAGCCCTTGCCAACGCTGCGAAACATTTGATCCATGTTTTATATGCTCTGGTTCATCCAGTATGGTTAAGACTTTTATCGGTGACGACAAGGTTATCATGTGTATATCTCGCAGAGGAGATGTGGACTGGCTAATAAGATAAGCGAGGCGGCCTGATTTGGGGTAACTGCTTTAAAGGTGCATCTAATTTACTAACGATACTACAGTCTTATATCCCTTAACAATATAGTAATAGTTTGAAAGAAACAAATATGAATAATACACTTCCTTTAAAACAGCATTTCCTGACGGTGTCTGTCCCATTCTCCTGGTAAAGGAAGCATTTACAGTGGTGAGAAGAACGGTGAGTAAAATCATATTACAAGAAAGCCTTTAGAGCAGGGATTCTCAAAGTGGTTCATATAGACCCCTAGAGGATGAATGAAATTTCAGCAGAGTGAATAAAAAAGCATGAGGGTTCACAGCGTTCCTGTGTACTAATTTGCATTAACAATAATCAATGGATCATGTAAACTAGTTGCCAGATACCCTACGCCTAGTAGAATGCCTGATTGGTTTGTAACACTATGTAGGTGGTCCGCCAAGCAGACGATCCCTTTGTCTGTTTTGGCGCGAAACCAGACAGAGGGTTTGGACTCGAGATCTCGACGTGACCGGAAGTAGGAAGGGAACGCCAGTCTGAGAGTGAGACAAAGGGACTGAGAAGAAGGGTTTGGCGAAGGTTGACGCGAGTGGCGAGTCGACACCGGACAGCAGAAGTGAGCAGTCGGCACGAGAGAGAGAGTCCAGAGCAGTGAGGGAGACCGGTCAAGAAGGGTTGGCATTCCTAGTATCGTTGTAGAATTTTCGCTAGAATCCACGCTAGCGTTAGTCTACATATGCACACAGGAAATGCAGAGTGTTACATAACTCCCTCTCTTGCATTTTGAGTTAACCCGAGCCTTATTGTTCGTTTGTTCGTTTGTTCTCCTTCCTCCCGCTCCCTTGATTGTATTTCTTGTAGCTATGAAGAAATGTGCGATGCCCCTATCGGAACCACTAGTTGATCACCTGCCAGGAAGCGAAATGGTTTGAAGAAGTTGATGTGTCGGGGGCCGAGGGGGTATCGTCACAGGTTGTGATGACCACTAATTATAGAGTTGTTCACTATGACTCGTTCAAAACATACGGGTCATTTAAATGAACGAATATTTTGGCTCTAACTTAAAATTCCGGATCTTTTTAGTGTCGTTAGATATTTTCAATAATATTTCTTATTATTATTTCAATGATATTTATTTTCAATGATATTTTCACGAAGCAAAAGAAAATAAATAAATGAATAAAAAAATGAACACATTTAAAATGATTATATTTTAAACGAATTACTTTAATATAGATACTGAATTCTAAAATATCCGTTTTTGTAATCGATGTCTTTAGAAAAAAAGAGTATTTTATAAAAAGAAAAAAATAAACAAATTTAAAAAGAAAGAAAACAAACGAAAAAGTAAAAGTTCAAATACGATACCTGAAACTTTTAATTCTTATCCATAGTAACAAATTCATATTGAATAAAGTTATAACCAAATCGTTACGAAAGAAAAATCCCTTTCTGATTGAAGAGGTGCGGATCTTCATTTGTTAAGTCAGTTTCAGTAGTGCCATGTATTTGTTGGTGTGGGTGTTGTTATATTATTCAATATTTTATTTACAATAAGTTTTTTGTATTTCGTAAAAATTTCAATTTTGAGACGAAAACATTTTTAAAAATCAAACCCTCTCATCCAGTGAGACTAAGAAAAAATGTTTGCAATATTCAATTAATTTATTTAGGGGTCATCAGAAATTAAATTTATTACATGGGGTAAAAATTAAAAATCCCTGCTCTAGATAGACGAGTAGATATTCTACAGTTGCTGACCAATAAGATTATTCATTATCTAATATTTCTGTCTGTATCTACTCATTCTCTCCTTATTCCATTCGAGAGGCATATATATATATATATATATATATATATATATATGTGTGTGTGTGTGTGTGTATGTGTGTGTGTGTGTGTTGTATGTATATTTGTGTGTTTGTATATGTGTGTTGTATAAGTTTATGTATGTTTGTGTGTGTATTTGTGTGTTGTATTGGTGTACTGGCTGCATCAAAACTAACAAGACATCAGAAAAATGCCTATTAATTTCTCTCCTTTCGAACGATGAAAAAAGAAAAATTCTGTGTATATATATTGATAAATATATAATAAAATGCAAATAAGAAAGGTGCTCGATGCTCTTATGGCAGAACAGATTTAAAACATGAAAAATTCCAATTATTAACTCTTAAAGTCCGTTACTCAAAGTTTTAAATGGATCACACAATTTTCAGAATATATATATATATATATATATATAGATATAGATATATAAAATTGCTCATAAATAAGTACACCCATAACTTTTTAGAAAAAGATAATTTTTCTAAATCAATGATACCAGGAAAATTATTCAATCAAAATGGATATCATTAGGTATTATTTATTGCAAAACTCTACTGCATTGAAACGTATGTAGAGAACCTCAAGAATTTGAAGGTTTTTTTCTTTGTGTAACATGGAGATGTTTTCAGTTAGAATTTTTCTGTATTTAGAAGAGGGGTATGAATGAATTGAGAAATGCAACTAGTGTTGGAAATTGGTGAAGTGTTTGACGTCTCGACAGAGTTGTAGGCTGATGTAGGTACTTACTTTATTGGAGAAGCAATTTCCAATTCTTCCCGACAATCATTCTTCTTTTTCTTGTTTTTTTTTTTTTTTTTTTTTTTTTTTTTGCTTTGGAGAACAGGAACGGATATGTATTGCATTTATGGAAAATGTGAATAGAGAAAACTAATTTTTTGAAAAAAATTTTGCAGGTGGTCGCCGGATGTCGGACAGTGCGGTAAAAACAGAAAGTTTACTTAAAAGGATGCAGAAGAATTTATCCCAAGACATTCCCATCGCGGTAAGTTTAAAATTTAGTGATATATATATTTATAAGTAAAGTAAGTTGGCAACCGTAATCGAGGGCGACCGAAGGCTCTTTTCAATAGTCACTACACCAAGATGTAGGGAAGAGCGCTACACTTTTTCATGGATTGCTCCATTTATCCTTGATCTCTAACTTATAATGATATTTGTTAAGGTATCAAGTACCATTTTTGAGTCTTTTAACTCGACCTGGGATTGAACCCCGGTCACCTGGACCATTAGTGAACACTCTACCCACTATACCAGTGGGCCAGTATATATATATATATAGAGAGAGAGAGAGAGAAAAAAAGAGAGAGAGCTTATTTTTTGTAGGCATATTTCATTAAAGATGACAGATAAGGATTTGGTATTAAGTTTTTTGATGGCCTTTTCATATTGGTGAGCGAAAAGTCGAAACTGTAGTTGAAAGCTGTTTAAAGATTGTCTGAAACCACCAAAGTTGGTTTGTTTTTATGCATGTCAACCATTGTAGGTCATTCAATTATTTTAAAGAATGTAGTTGAGTTCTCGGTGAGTGTTCAAGAATAAACTTACTTGTGTGCTGTTCATCGTGGATCAGTGAGAGATCAAGGAGATTGGTCTCTAAAGGATATGTTCTGAGTGTTATCCAGGCTTGGCCGTTGAGGTGAGTGAGGGAACGTGCTAGTTGATGTGTGAGGACTGCAAGAATGAGAACTGGCTCATTGTGGAATATGGGGCGTTATTTACATGTTTTTGATGGGATCACGAAAGTGATCCCATCTGTCTGTGGTAACTTCCGATTAGTAAAAACAAAAAAGCTTAATTTCTTGACATGTGAATACTCTCTACTACGACTGTCACAGTTAGTGAGCTTGAACGGCATACGGACCGTTTAATTTTCTTTTGTTCTTTAATTGTGAAATTTTCTCTTTCAGGCTTCTGATTTTCATTCGAATAATCTCTATTCAAACGAGGACGAAGAGGTAGAATATGCAGATGCCTTCGATATACAGGTAGGTCTATTTCCACTTTTTGTTGTTGTTTTTTGTTTTTGTTTTTGCTTTTTTTGTTGTTGTTGTTTTTATTTTGTTTGGGGTTTTTTGGGGGGGGTGTTTTTTAAGCAAACTAACAAAGTTCTGCTACATTAGGACGCTGATTTTCAGATCCAATCTGTATTCTACTGTCGCAAAAGTTTCCTGTTTATTATGCATTTCTAACTGAAACATTAGAACTATATTTTTGTACGTTGCGTCTCGGTCATTCCCATTGAAGTATTGGAACTGTCTTTTTGCCGATACGACAATCGGCCAGTAAGAAGACTAATTAAAAAAATTTCTTCTGAATCGTTGAACTTAATAAATTAACCACAGGATTATCTTAAATTATCACAATAATATAAACAAATACAACCACTGTCCAATTCGATTTTAATATAAATTAAATACATTAGATGTAACAACTATTACGAAGCAGGAAATAATACAAATCCGACGACAAGATGTCACCAAATTTTCCTTTTATTTTTCAGGCAATGAAAATCAACGAACCTTGGTTCTTTGGAAATGCTGATCGAAATTCAGAAGAAAAACTTATATGGAAGATTGGATTGGTAAGGTTTTGACTCCAAAATCTATAGTTAGCTCTTTTTTTCTTTTTATTTGAATTTGTGATAAAGATAAGTGGAAAATGAACAATTCAGATACTTACAACGGGTTTAATAGTAATATTTCATTCTTTATTCACAGAATTTCTTCAGACTAAACATTTTTCTATATTTAAGCAATAAGAAAACTTACAAAATGTTTGCCTACCGGTAAATTGCTTTACAAGGAGAGAGCTATTAAATTCATATGTATATATTTATGTGTGTGTATGTGTGTGTGTTTGTGTGTGTAATATATATATATATATATATATATATATATATATATATATATATATATAATGCAAGCAAATCCGACAATATAGAGAAAATTGATAAACGAGGTCATCCAAGAAGAAGAATTTAATGTGAATAAAAGTCGATGCTATAATGTTTCGGTTCTATCGAACCATCATCAGGACAAGGAAGGATGGTATCTAGTGATGTTAAATCACCGATGGATGTATACTAAAATACAAAAATAAAGAAGAAATACTATTTATACAGTTATCTCTTTCTCTGTATAAATAGTATTTTCTCCTTATTTATTTATCGACGATTTAATATCGCTAGATATCGTCTATCTTAGTCCTGATGTTACTAAAACGTTATATGTTTTTGATACAAATCAAAAACACGAAAAAAAATTAACATGACTTCTTCTAATTATATAGTAAATTAATTTTTTTTATTTTTTAAAATTCTAATTAGTTTTCGACTTAAAACTCCAGATTTAATACTAATTTAGATAACATAAATTTATTTGATAACTTATAATTTTGAAAAATAAAAAATTAATTTACTATAATTCCAACCGGCAATAAAATTAAAAAAAACGGAAGTGGGCTAAAGGAGGAAAAAACTCTTCACCCCTCTTCTATCCACTCCCACCCTTCTTTCCTGTGTCTATTCTGAATTATTTTATCCATAAGATCTGAAGAAGTCCGGTTAATTTTTTTTCGTGATTTTGATTTATATCAAAAACATATAACAGGATGGAAATAAATTTATAATCCTAATGTGACCGGTTTTGTTTTTTTCTTAAAGAAATTATTGCTCTGTAATGTCAGTTACATTGAGCTCTTTACCAGGAAAATTTAAATGTTCATTGTTGAATTTTTTTTGTCCTGATGGAATTACTCCCAACTCCGGTTTAACTGGACCATATATATATAAACCGGCTCATTGGCGTAGAGGATAGAGTTTTCGCCAATTGTCCGGGAGACTGGGGTTCAATCCCAGTTCGTGTCATACCAAAGACTTTAAAAAATAGTACTGGATACCTCTTTGCTTAACACTCAGCAATATAAGGTATGTATCAAGGGTAAAGTGGAATAATCCTGGGAAAGGAGTTTCGCCCTTCCCTACAACTCAGTGTAGTTGCTATTGAAAAAGGAACTTTCTGGTCCCCATCAACTACGGTCGCCAACTTTACTTATATAATGTGTGTATGTGAGATAGGTAAAAGAGATAAGAGAACTAGCTAATTATTCTCAACTAGTTTCGACAGGGCACCTCGGGTGGTGTAATGGTTAGCAAGGTAGACTAGCAAACCTACACGAGTGAGTTCGATTCTCATTGGGCGCCCCATTCATGCGGCCTTGTGCTACATCTAAGCAAAAAGCTTAGTAAATTAACTCAACTAGTTTCGACCTTAGGTTAACGTAGCATATCCATTCATTAAATGAAAATCATTTAATCTCTATATCCAAGCGTTTTGAACTGACCATTTCGTAATCTTTGTATCGTGACCTCCTGATGCTGAGATCCACACGTGGGGAGAGGGTATTTGTTAGGAGTGAACCGAGCATGTTTCGAAAAACAGATTTGTTTGTGTCCAGCTGTTTGAATGTCTTTCTTTTTTTTTCTTTTTTTTTATTTGTTCTTCCCAATTCAGGATGGCACATTTCTGGTGAGAAAGAGCAGAGGTCGAAATGAATCTCAACCTTTTACTCTTACGGTTCTGTTCGAAAAAAATCTGTTCCGGTTGAAAATAAGATACCTCCCATCCGGAGACTATGCCTTAGGAGAAAAGAAAGATGAAGAAATCGTAAGTATATTTATATACTATGGTAAGTCAAAAGTTTTGCAGTATTTTGGTAACATCAGTCACAATTTGGCAGCTCTGAATGCTTTTCAAGGTGATGAAGTGGATTATGAGATGCCGTGCTTGCTTGATATTCTCCCAGTGCTACTCGTTGTATTTGTCACTCTGGCATGCGGCTCGTTCTTGGAATTCATTCTTTTAGGCTTATCTGACCTTGCCTGATCATTGAGATTCTTGCAAACCAAGCAAAAATTTTTCAACCATCTGTTTACTTACTGTACAGTGATCAACTACATCTTCACCTTTCGTAAAACAAATATTGTTGATTGCTTACACTGCGCTAAGGACCAGTTAGAATTCTTAAAGCATAATTTCCCAAATTACACTACTTTGTACAGGTTTGTCTCAAAATAGATGCAATCCATTGATGATTATTCATATTGCATCGTCATCGTTCATCCGATTCTTAAAAAACAATCATATCACTTCGGAATGATCAAACCAGATGACAAGTACAGAAATTGACTGATTTTATCCTTCAGTGCACATGAAAAACCAAGTTCTTAGGAACTCCTTCCGACAGAATCTCTTACCACATCCGCATTGTCAGGACATCTTGCAGTCAACTTCCCGTCAGATCTGGGATTTTTTGTCTTGTTGGGGTTGTTTAATGACTCTGTGGCTTGAAATTTGTGTAACCAACGATGAATTTGGTTTTTCGGGAGATAATTGTTAATCTTCCCGCGAAATTTTCCTTGCGTAGTTTTGAATTATTTTGTGTCCAAATAAGTTGGGACACAAAATATTTTTCTTCTCCTGTCCAAGGGGTTGTGATTGAGGATTAATAGTTGCTATAGTATACTATTTTCAAATCTGAAACAAAAAGGAACACCGTATTATTATTGAGTTATTAATAGTCGCACGGGTCCCATGTATATTGAGGCACCCTGTGCGTTCATCTATGCGGCTTTCAAATTACACACAGAGAGAAGCAATGCACAACATATCAGCGCACCAACTACCATGACACTACCAACCACACTGGGTACTTACCACGCCTCTTTTGACTCATCCTCGTATAAGCCCAGTTGGCTGGAGCTGTAGAATACACTGACTGCATCTCTGCAAAAGTGTAAAGCCCCAACTAAAAAAATAAATAAATAAGTGTTCAGAATACGACACTAAACAATCTGATAGCGAAGTTTCAGCCTTGGATCTTTGAGGAATATGGAGTACTCTTTCATTGCCATTGCTCTATGGGTCAAATAAAACTGTTTGATCATTTAAACTGTGTGAAAACAATTGACTAAAGCGAAATTGAATTGTTATAAATAGAACTGTTTGACCATTTAACTGTGTATTAACAAATGAGTCATGTTTAATTGAATTATTAGTGATACATAGCAAAACTTGGAGCTATCTGTCTGCAAATAAAACTATTTATACGAAATATTTGAAAACGTTTAGCCGTATCCAAAATAGAATTATCGATATTACATAGCAATACTTGGATTGGTTTGAACGCATGCGTGGAGACCCCAATAGATTAGTCGTTCATTGCCTTAATCGCTTGACCACTTCATCATTCTACAATACTTTTGACTATTTGACTGTGTGCAAATCAATGAATAGTGTTGAATAGAATAATTAGTGTTAAATAGCAATACTTGTAATCACTTTACAGTCTGCTAACAAAGGATTAATATCAAATAGAAATATTTGTATTACAATTATTAAAACCATTTAACTGTATAGAAATAATAGCAATACTTGTGTGCTAACAAATTAGTTCTTACTCATTTAAAAATGAAATTACCTACAAACTATTCACTTGAAAATGATATATGTATAACCATTTAACTGTGTGGAAACAAATGACTTTTGTTAAATTAAATTGTTAGTGTTACATAGCAATACTTGAAATCATTTAAATGTATTTAAACAAATAATTAATTGTAAATAGAATTATTCATATTAGAAATACTTTAAACTATATAACTGTATTATATTTATATAAAGAGGGTTTGGCATTAAATAACCTACAATGATATGCCATAAAACCCAACCAAACCAAATTATATATATTTAATATATAGGTATAAAAAGGAGTTGGCATTAAATAATCGAAAATGGTTGATATGCCATAAAACCCAACCCAACCAAACCAAATTGTATATATTTAATATATATGTATAAAAAGGAGTTGGCATTAAATAATCGAAAATGGTTGATATGCCATAAAACCCAACCAAACCAAATTATATATATTTAATATATAGGTATAAAAAGGAGTTGGCATTAAATAATCGAAAATGGTTGATATGCCATAAAACCCAACCCAACCAAACCAAATTGTATATATTTAATATATATGTATAAAAAGGAGTTGGCATTAAATAATCGAAAATGGTTGATATGCCATAAAACCCAACCAAACCAAATTATATATATTTAATATATAGGTATAAAAAGGAGTTGGCATTAAATAATCGAAAATGGTTGATATGCCATAAAACCCAACCCAACCAAACCAAATTGTATATATTTAATATATATGTATAAAAAGGAGTTGGCATTAAATAATCGAAAATGGTTGATATGCCATAAAACCCAACCAAACCAAATTATATATATTTAATATATAGGTATAAAAAGGAGTTGGCATTAAATAATCGAAAATGGTTGATATGCCATAAAACCCAACCCAACCAAACCAAATTGTATATATTTAATATATATGTATAAAAAGGAGTTGGCATTAAATAATCGAAAATGGTTGATATGCCATAAAACCCAACCAAACCAAATTATATATATTTAATATATAGGTATAAAAAGGAGTTGGCATTAAATAATCGAAAATGGTTGATATGCCATAAAACCCAACCCAACCAAACCAAATTGTATATATTTAATATATATGTATAAAAAGGAGTTGGCATTAAATAATCGAAAATGGTTGATATGCCATAAAACCCAACCAAACCAAATTATATATATTTAATATATAGGTATAAAAAGGAGTTGGCATTAAATAATCGAAAATGGTTGATATGCCATAAAACCCAACCCAACCAAACCAAATTGTATATATTTAATATATATGTATAAAAAGGAGTTGGCATTAAATAATCGAAAATGGTTGATATGCCATAAAGCCCCATCTAAGTCATCCTTGTATATACAAGGTCCCTTCAAAAAGAAACGAATCTAAATTTGTTGGTTTACCGACAAATTCTTGTGACTTGTCCCCTTCAAAACAGCCCCCCCCCCTCTGTTTTGATTTATCATTCACGGTGATTTTTTTCAGCTCTTTTTTTTATTAAGTCCTGAAAGTCATTTCAAGTGATATGTAACGAGGGTATCGTGAAAGTTATAGCGAATTATGTGTAACGAGTTCATAACGGAATGTACGTCAATATTATAGCATTGTTTTTTTTTTCTTTTCTGACACTGTGATAAAAAAGTTAATACTGAAATGAATTATAAATAAAACAAGCAAAAAATAAAATAAATAACAGGAGGTTGTGTTGAAACAGTCATTGTCTTTTTTATGTATTATTTTCGGTTATGAGCAATAGTTTACAAAAGAAATATTGTGTGAGTATTATTTTTTTATGTACAGTGTACGCAAATGTTTCAGTATTGTTTTTAAATATTTACTTGAGTGTCAGTCCTGAGATCACTTAGAGAAGAAGACTTAATTACCGTCGTTACACAAAAAAAAAAATGTAAATATAAATGGACAATGAACGAAATTCACGGGACATTTATATTTACATTATAATTACATATGCTCATGGTGATATGGTTATCGTCGTAGAAAATGGACATGGCGACACGAGTTCAAATCCTGAACGAGGTTGCTTGCATTTCACATAGCACTAATACTCTTGAAAAAAGGTATTAATCCAATAATTCTCCCTCCAGCTATGGCTAAATAGTAGGGCAGACTGGGTTATTTAGCCTTGATTAGGCAACCAGTCATGGAGAAAAAAAGAACTCTGAATTCAGACTCGTTAAACTCCTCTTTAAAATTGACCTTGTGTTGCATCCTATCAGTGTGAAGAGGTTGGTAAATGCATGTAATGAACACAATTCTATAAACTCTGGACATCAACTAAACCCAGACTGGTTGACATGCTGTTAAAATCAATCAATTTATCAATCAATAATTTCCAGGCATAAAATAACCCTAGACCGATTGACATACCATTAAAATCAATCAATTTTTCTTTGAACATAGAAACTAAAGACTAGGGGAGGATGACAAGAGAAGTTAGAATTTCGTACTAATTCTTTTTTTTTTTCTTTTTTATTTCAGAAATTTTCCAGTGTACAGGCCTTGGTGTCACATTATCAGAAAATCCCTTTAATCTTGATGGGAGTGGGTGGAGGACGCACCTTGTTGAAGCACATACCATCATGTTTTTAGAAAGAAAAAGAAGCCCAGACACGTGACCAGCAGAAAGAGACAAAAATAAAAGAACTTGAACTCGGAGATTAAACTTGTGATCACTGTATAAGGGTTCATTCTAGTGGCGGATTAACGAT
>OY757908.1:52190248-52262748 GCA_963585895.1 Sepioteuthis lessoniana
AAAATTAACTGAAAAGGATTGTCCAATTTATTCTCTTTCAATTGTACATAATTTCACATTTTTCAGATTAATAGTATAGCTAGCTTTATGAATAATTCTCTTAAAACACACACACATACACACAAACATACAGAGGGTGGTTTTAAAATTCATAACCATTCTGATTTATTATAAATACAATGCTTATATATATATATACGACTGTGGTATTTATAGTTTAAGAATTCTATAAAAAGTAATTTACGGACAAAATAAGATAAGTGCATCTTCATCATTTTTTTACAATGGTTTTGACATTAATCTATTAGATTTTATCGCAAATAAGAACTAAAAGGCATTTACCGTAATTACCCATGTATAATACGCATCTCCCGATTTTTAAGCCAAATAGTTAAGAGTGCGTGTTATACATGAAAACTAAATATAAACATTTTTATGGCAACGTGCGTCACCATTTTCGGGACGGCATGAACGAAAGTAATTACTTACTAATGTATAATAAACACTTCCATTTTAAACCGATACAGAGAAATAGCCATTTGTATGCGTGTTTGTTTATAATTTGTTCCTTCTATTGCAAACTTATTTTCCACGAAAATTTGTTACATTTTGTCCTTGTCTTTGCTCTAAATACTGTATAGATTTTCTGTTTTGAAATATAATATAAACAATTATAAATTCTTAATTTTAGTCGATACAAATCGGATAAACTTTGAAATGTTAAATTTAGTGGCAACAAATTCCAAAAAGTCAATGCCTATGATACACAAAAAATTTTTTTCCTGTGTTTCGTTGCTGAAATTCAGAGGTGCGTATAATACTCGAACTATTACGGTATTCGACAGAAGAAAAACGCGTGTCACCTTCTCTTTTTAGTCTCCTTAAAACGGGCTTATTTTGTTTAATGGTTAATCCAGCCCTTCATATGCAAACAAAGCTCAAAACTTCTAGCACCTTGATACTTACTGCAGTCATCAAGGAATGATTTGATTCCCTTCGGGGAGCCGTACAAATGAATTCTTTGTGGGACGGACTACTTATACTTAGATGATTAATAATTAGACCCTCAGCTCAAGATCTTAATATCCTGACTGCAAGAGAATGTTTACGTTATGCACATATATTTATGTGTGAAAGAACAAATAAAAGAAAAAAGATAAATACTGGTTACTTCCACGTTCTTTTCCTGAAAAAGAATCTAAACTTGAATAAAAAGTAAATTTTATCGTCATAATCTTTGTACCATTAGTAAATATATATATATATATTCTTACACAGGATATATATATATATATATATATATATATATATATATATATATATATATATAGTTCCCTCTAATCTAATAACTTGACCGATTCTCCTTCAAATGACTTCAAATTTTAACAGCATCTGTTGAAGCAGCTCAAAATTTTAAGTTTAATATCTTATGTTGTTTTTTTTAATTTTCAAATATAGAAAGATTGGAAAAGAAAAGGGGTTTAAACATTAAATAAAGAATTTTGAGCTGTTTCTTAAAATGCTGTTAAAATTTGAGATCATTTGAACGAGAATTGGTTAAGTTATCAGATTACGAAATGATATCAAAGTTTTTGAAACACCAGTGTTCAATACATAGATCTGGATATATTTGTGTTTGAAAAGCTATTTACAGTATGATTAAATAATTTGCATAAGAGTATTTTAAGCGAAAAAACCAGATTTTTAAAATCTGTGAAAAAAAATGCGACTTCGATTTTAAATGGATTCTTATACGCATTCATTGAAGAACGAATTTCTTTTTGGAAAAGGTATTTTATAAAAAATGTTGTCAATCCTTATTGTCATTTGCTTAGTTGTGTCACACTGGTGGATGTATTGGGCACCCAGTGAGACTCGAAATCACTAGTAATGGTTTACTAGCCTAACCTACGAACCATTATACCACGCGAGGCACCCAAGTAATTTGTGGAACTAATTTTTCCAAGTCAATCAAACTCTCTTTTATGAAGTCTCTATCTTCATTTCAATCATACATCTTAGATGCATCAGGGAGGTCTTCAGTGATGCGCTGTCTTCATTGCCGATTTCGGGTTATTTCTGCATCATATCGGCTCCGACAGTAACCCCGGCATGACTCTGAAAGAGCCAAGCCGCCTCCGTGATCGCGACGTGCTACGCTCGTGCCTCTACCAAAGCAAAGAAAAAAATAATAAGGCCGGACTTCGGCCGTTCTTATAGACATCTGTCTTTTAGTAAACAGCCAATGAAAACAGTATCAATGTGTGTGTGTGTGTGTTTTCAATGTAAAAATACATGTAAAGATGTAAAGCAGGATAAAATCCCACGATTTTCAATCCTCAGTAGAACTAATGTTCCAAACGCCTGACTTTTTAAACGGAACAGATATACTCTTCTTTTATACTCATATTTTTCTTATGTAAATGTATGAAAGAAGAGTAAATTTGTTTACTTGTCCTGAGGATCGAAAATCATGAAACTCTGAGTCGTGAAATTTGTCTCGATTTACATCTTATGTATTTTTTATACTTGAAATATATTGCGATATTGTTCTGCATTTTCGTGCATAGAGCACCGTGAAAGTTTTATTGATTAAAGATGCTTATAGCGTTAAATTTTAATTATATATATTATAACGGTGTATGGTTGTCACAATCTCGTTTGGAGGGTTTGTGGCAGAAAAATGCGGTAGGATATGGAGAGTGCTCAATATCTGTGATAGAGCTATTATTATTATTATTATAATTATTATTATTATTATGACATAAACCGGTCCATTGGCTCAGCGGTTAGCGTTCGCCAAAGGCCGGGGAGACTGGGGTTCAATTCCAAGTAAAGTCTTACCAAAGACTCGGGAAATGTTACTTGATGCCTCCTTACTTAACACTCAGCATTATAAGGTATGGATCAAGGGTAAAGTGGAGCAATAACACCTCAGTGTAGTAGCTATTGAAAAGAGAGCCTTCGGGTCACCCTCGACTATGGTCGCCAATTTTACTTACATATATATAAAGTATTTATATATATTTAATAGCATTGATGCTTATCTACGACCGCTGGTTTCATGCCGTCTTTTTACGACAATTATATGCCAAACTAAAGGTCGCAGATAAGCATCTATGCTATTTAATATATATACATATTTATTTATTATCATATATATCACATTTCCGTGGGAACCCGGAAAAATTAATTCAGTTGAAATGTTAATTTAAACTCCAACCAGAGATATAAAAAGATATGAACAGAATTTTGTTTAGTTAAAAAACTAAGTTCATTGTTTCTTGTACATTTTAGAAACACTGTTACCAAATAACTTTTAGTAATCGGTTAGTGTAAGGTTTAACAAAATCCATGGTGATTTTTTAAAGAAAAAAATAGTAATTTTACTACCTACAGAAATTAGGTAATTAATTAACAGCTATAAAAGATTAAGAAACCACAAATTTATTACCTTTAGGTACACTTGATGCTTTTTAGAATACGAATTTGTACGCACAAACAAAGCGGGTTTTATCTTTTTTTATTAGCTATATTTTATCTAGCCCAAGGGGCAGTCGTAAATTTGATCTGTCATTGTGTAATTGAAATAATTTTGGATGACATAAAAAATTATCCCAAACCTACTTTAAGTTTGCAAAAGTATTTTTACGACTAACTTTGTGTCATTTTCTTGCGATTAAAAATCAAAATAGAAGCTTCAAAGATTATATATAAATTATTGCAAGACGTTTTAGAATTTCTTTAAAAAAAAAAAGAAAACTAAAAGAAAAGAAAACGTGGAAGTATCTAATTGTTTTAAATCATTACTCTTGGATTCAGTGCTATTATATTTTTGTCACGTCAGATGTCTAACACAAAATAAATTTAATGTCCCTTTTGTCGATTTGATTTGGAACATTGGTGATCACTTAAAAAATAGAACCATTCACCATAATGACTTTTTTTTTCTTTTTCAGAAAAAATGTATTGTTGGTAAAAATATTTCCCAGAAATCTTTTAATGTATTTTGAACTAACTGTGAAACGGACTTTCTAACCCAAATGTTTTTAAAATAAATAAACAAATAAATAAATAAATAAATAAAAATAAACAAATTGCTATGGACAAAATTTATTTTGTTGCCAAATTTCTTTTTTCATCGTTTTGCAGTAATATTTATACATATGATTATTATCGTGTCCTTTTAGGTCGTCGGGTGCCAATACCGAGCAATTCTCCTTTATGGCATCTCTCAGAACAATGACTATTACTTGACGATGTACATCTTCTCTCCAACCCCTCTGCTACGGGCAAGATGTGACACAAGGTCAATTTTTGAGCGGATTAAAGCTGTTCTTAGTTCAGAGTTTTCCTTCTCCAAGACTGGTTGCATAACCAAAGCTAAATAACTGTCTTCTCTACTATTTACTCGTAGCTGGGGAAGAAGAGAAGAAATGGATTCATACCTTTGCCAAAGACACTTGCATGAAGACACGTCCAGGATTTGAACTCGGGTTGCCGATTCCATTTCCGACGTCGATAACCGTTACACTAATCATGCCTCCCTCTCTCTCTCTCTCTCTCCAAAGTTACGTGACAAGTTGAGTTACATAATGCCTGCATCAGGACTGATCCCTGACCTAGTCTATAATCCAATGTCTAAGATGGATTGACTTTACAAGGCTTAAGGGTACAAACCTAGCGATTCATTCCTTTCCTAAGAGTATTAATTTGAAGAGAACGGTAAGACGATTCCATTTTTTTGTACCGATAACCGCTAAGCCAAGTGTATCTCCAATATCTTTTTCAAGAAATTAAAAATAAGAATTATGGCGATTTTTTTTTTCAAATTACTTGTATAAGTTTCTCGTCAACGTTGAAGTCCAGTTGAAAGCGCGCGTTTCTACCAAATCACCGAGATGTGACTTATAAATTTGTTTTTATTCAACCCCTCGTCTATGGATAGGATATAACTCAAGGTCAATTTTTAAGCGTAATAAAGCTGGTTTGAATTTAGAGTTTTCCTTTTCCTAGACGAGTTGCCAAAGCAAGACTAAAGAACTCAGTCTGCCCTGCTATTTACCCATTGCTGGGAAGTGAGAACAATGGATTTATGCTTTTCCTCAATTAGCTTGAAATGAAACGGACACAGCATGATTTGTACTGAGGTCATCGATTCCACTTCGTACGACGATAACCGTTACGCTAAGAGTGCGTCGAAAATACGAATGACATCTAAATCAGTGAGCCAATAAGATATTTTAACCTACTCTCGACTGAAATGTTGGGACTTTTGCATTAAAAAACAGCATCACGTCACGTTGGTTAGTATATGTTTTTATGCAAAATTCTATTTGAAATTAGAAAATAACATTTCTGAATATTTTTGGGGTTTTGTTAGCTTTGGTTTGGTTTTATGGTAAATCAACCATTGTTGGTTATTTAATGCCAAATCCTGTTTTTACATATTAAATATACGATTTGTAAACACTTTTTATAGATACACACAGTTAGATAATACAACAGTTCTATTTCAGACAATCCAATTTAGTCTAAGTCAAAGTTAAATAGCTCCAAGTATTGCTCTGTATCTCAAACAACCTAATTAAATATCAATCAATTGTTTACACACAGTTAAATGATTAAACAGTTCTATTTCAAATAAGTCAATTTACCATAAGTCATTTGTTTGCTCTCAGTTTTAATATCAAACAGTTCTATTCGACCCATAGATAGGACCTTGTTGGGTGCTACCACTCCGGGCTAGAGTGGACCTGGGAGCAATGGCAATTAAGGGGTACTTCACTTTCACCAAAGCTCCAGCATTACTGGAGCCTCATCATCAGATTGTTTAATGTCATATCCAAGATGATCATTTTTGGCGGGGGGTAGTCTTACCCCCTCTGCAGAGATGCAGTCGGTGTATTCTACTGCTCCAGTCAATTGGGCGGAGAATTTTTTTTAATGTTGTCTATGAGGAGGATTCTTTGAATTGTACTCAATGTCAGCGTTTTCCAAATCGGGAAGAAAACTCACCAAATCAAAGATGATACGAAATCTAAACTGTTCTCTGAGTTGTGCTTAGTACACACATCAACCGCAGACAAGGCATTGGGCGGCCAAGATTTATCGATGCAGAAAAATCTTTTCTTTTATAATAACCAATGTTTTTAGTTTTACCGACAAAAATTTTGCCCAGTCGAGTGTCCTGAATATGACACTAAACAATCTGATGGTGAGGTTCCAGTGATGCTGGGGGTTTGCGGAATTCGGAGTACCCCTTCGTTGCCATTGCTCCCAGGTCCACTCTGACCCGGCGTGGTAGCTCCTGATAGGGCCCTATCTATGGGTTGAATAGAACTAACGGTACACTTATGCTAAACTGAATTGTTTCACTAAACATGATCTTGTATAAAACCATATTAATCAGGTTTGATCAAATTTCTTTATCACCAACTTAAAATATTATTGCTTTAAACTTTCTTCAATGACTTGAAAATTCGCCTTTATTTCACAATAGCTAAAAATTGTTTTTTTTTTTTTTTTAAATAAAGACTTTCTTTGTTTAATTCATGTTTCATTGTTTCTTTAACAAAAAACACGAAAACAACAATTCCAATACAAAATAGACCAAAATAAACATAATTTATTTCCAAAACATTTTAACGGTGTTTTTATCATGCTTACAACTATAGAAAATAACAAAATCAAATAAATAAATTATTTGATTTTGAAACATTTTCGAGATAGTGAGAAAAAAAATTAGTTGTTGGTTGGTTGGTTGGTTGGTTTTGTGGCATATCAACCTTTGTAGGTTATTTAACGCCAAATCCATTTTTCTGTTAATAATCAGTTCTATTTCAAACAATTCAGTTTAGCATAAGCACGCAGTTTAAATGTAAGTACAGTTTAATTGTGAAAAATATTTCAATTTCAAGCTATTCAGTTTAGTCAAGCAGTTCTAATTCAGCTAATTCAGTTTAATATAAGTACAGATTTTGTTTGCACACAGTTGAATGTCAAAACAGTTCTATATTAAACTAATCAGTTTAGTGTAAGTACAGTTGCAATGTCAAAACCAGTTCCATTTCAAATAATGCAGTTTAGCATAAGCACGCAGTTTAAATGTTAGTACGGCTTAATTGTCAAAAACATTTCTATTTCAAGCTATTCAGTTTAGTGAAACAATTCAATTTAGCATAAGTATGCTGTTAGTTTTATCTAACCCATAGATAGGCCCCTATCTGGTGCTACCACGCCGGGCCAGAGTGGACCTGGGAACAATGGCAATGAAGGGGTACTCCGCATTCCCCAAAGCCCCTGCATTACTGGAACCTCACCATCAGATTGTCTAGTGTCACATTCAGGACTCTCGTTGGGGGGTCTTATTCCTCTGCAGAGGTGCAGTCAGTGTATTCTACAGCCCCAGCCGGCTGGGTAAAAGAAAAATTAATCTAGAGCCTTGATAGTAATGAATATTGTATGAATACGTTAATAGATAGATTTTTGGAAAAAGTTTTGAAAAAATTGATAGCCACAAGATGAAATTTCGTATTTTACATCACCGTTATTGTCCAGTTAGTTTGATGATTTCCACATCTCTGGCCACAATGCACGTCCATTTTGTTCTTCCTCTTCTACATGTTGGCTCGAATCGCTTGACAATTTCGTCTTCTCATCATCGTGGAGGTCTTTCCAGCAGTCGTTTCCGGTCTCTCGGATACCACACGGCAACTGCAAGGGTTCACCTGTTGTATATGAACCTTGTGACATGTAACAGCCAGCGCAACTCTTGCTTTCGGTACTTATCGATCTCGTTCTTTACTCCGTTCCCGAATCATCTCGCTTCCGATGTGTTCATGCAACATATCCCCATCATAGATCTTTCCAAAGATTCATGTGTCATAATCAGTCTCTGTTATTCACACTTCGTGGTAGCCCAGATTTCGCTTGTGTTTGATATCGTAATCAATACAGTGATGCGTAATAATTTATACAACAATTTTTAATTGATCAAATATTAAAATGTTTTTTTGAAAATGGCCACAAGGTTACATGTGTATTAATAAAATGATTTTTTTAAAAGATATTCTTAAATATTTTTTTTTCAAAATTTCAATGAGTGATGCGATTATCTTAGTTATCAAATGCTCTTAAAGCTCATTTCCGGCCAATTACACCTAATTCCGCTAATGAGTCAACCGTTTTAATCTTTTCAAAGTATTTTCACAATCTGTTATTTAACAAGACAAATCTATTATATATTACTATAAGCTTAACTTGTTTCTCGTGTTTAGTATCTAGAATACTCATTGGGTGGTTTTACTCCTCTGTAGAGATGCAATCGCTGTATTCCACAGTCCCAGCCAACTAGGCTTGTAAAAGAACAATAGTGGTACTATTTAACCCATTGCTGGGAGGATGAGGGAATTCATTCCTTTCCCGAGAATATTTGTCTGGAAGTGAACGTAACAGCATGAGTGAAGTTCGAACACGCTTAATACTAAATCGCCGTCCAGTACATTAGCCACGATGCCATGGGGACTTTCCCATGAAGATGGCGTTTTCTAGTGAGGTGCCAAATGACGTCACAGAACAATAATGAGAAAGAGTTGAATTGTAAATGTTAAATATATTTAGAACTTGTCTTTGTCCAAAGAAGACATAGCCCAGTCCGCTGGGGGCGGTTAAAATACACCGACTGTATCTCTGCGGAAGAGTAAATACCTCCCAACAAGTGTCCTGATTATGACACTAAACCGGATCTAATGGTGAGGCTCCAGTTCTAGAACTTTGAGGAATGTGGAGTACCCCGACATTACCATTGCTCTCAGGTCCACTCTGACCCGGAATCGTAGTACCTGTTAGTATCCTATCTATAGGTAAGATAGAAGCAGTGTCCTGTGTCTGATGGTGAGGCTTCAGTCCTATTGCTTTAGGGAATGTGGAGTACCTCTTCATTACCATTACTCCCAGGTTCACTCTAAACTGGATTGGTAGTACCTGTTAGGGTTCCATTAATGAGTCAAATAGAAATATTTGTTAATTTACTATACTTGAAACCATTTAACTGGGAGTGAACAAATAAGCTCTGTCTTGTTTAAAAATGTTACCTTCAAACTATTCATTTACAAATCATATATATAATATATATGTAAAAAAAAAGGATTTGGCCTTAAATAACTAACAAGAGTTGATATGCCATAAAACAATCAAGCATTGCATTTCACATAGCACTGATACCCTTGGGAAAGGTATGAATCCAATTATTCTCCCTCCAGCTATGGGTAAATAGTAGGACAGACTGATTTCTTCAGCCTTGGTGAGGCAACTAGTCTAGGAGAAGGAAAACTCTGAATTCAAACCTGTTAAACTCCGCTTAAAGATTGACCTTGTGTCATATCCTGCCCGAGCGGAGGGGTTGGTAAATAGGATAAAACACAATCAAACAAACAAACAAAAAAAGAAGACAGTATCAAAAGTCGGTGGGGTTACGTTTTGTTTTGTTTTTTTGTTGTTGTTTTTTTTTGTTGTTGTTGTTTTGTTTTATTTTTTTTATATATAATGAAAACCTCGACTATTCTGAGATTTTTTTGTCACTGTTGGTTTTGAATCTTGATTAAAAACATCGCAAAAACCAAAATCTTGAATCATTCGAATGATTTTTGCATCCATCGCTCTGGATATACATTCCTTTGTTCATGAACAAGAAAAAAATTTTTAATTCATACTTTCTTCCTTATTTTTTCTTTTAAACTAAACATGCATTAAAGAAAAACTTGTGCTTATATATATATATATATATATATATATATATATATATATATATATATATGTATGGAGAAAAGGTAGATTATGGTAGACCTGACAAGATGATGAAAAATAAGAGGAAAAGAGGATATATTAAAACACTGACAACGGATTAAGTTCAGAGTATTTCGTTCTATCTTTATAGACAGATGTTTTTCAACAGAAAAAAAAAAGTTTTAAAATTTCTGTCAATAAAGAAAGAACGAAGTATCCTGAACTGAATCCGTTGACTGTATCTTAGTATATCCACTTTTCCATTTATTTTTCATTATATATATATATATATATATATATATATATATATATATATATATATATATATATAATGTGTGTGTGAGTATTTGCGTGTGTGCATGTGTATGATTGGTTGTTTTACGGCAAATCAACCCTTTTGAGGTCACTGAACGCCGAATTAAGTCATTTTAATGAAACTTTCAAACAATTCTGTTTAACATAAGTACAGGTTTTTGTTTAAACACTGTCAAATGTCAAAAAAGTTACATTTCAAACAATTCAGTTTAACATAAGTACACAGTTTAAACACACAGTTAAATGTAAAAAAAATAATTTCAAACATTTCAGTTTAACGTGAGTATACAATTTAGCTCTATTTGATTCATAGATTGGACCCTGTCAGGTGCTACCACTCCGGGCCAGAGTGGACCAGGGAGCGATAGCAATGAAGGGATACTCTGCGTTCTCCAAAGTTCCAGCATGACTGAAGCCTCATAATCAGATTGTCTAGTGTCATATCCAAGACACTTGCTGGGGAAGTCTTACCCCTCTGCAGAGATGCAGTCAGTGTATTCTGCAGCTCCAGCTGACTGACCCAGTGTGTGTGTGTGTGTGTGCGCACGCGCGTATATATGAAATATATATATATATATATATATATATATATATATATATATATATATATACGAGGTGCATACGATAAGTTTACAGACTTTTTTCGTATGGGTATTTAAAATTGTCGTAGACTCTTGAAAATTCAGTATGTTATTGCTATACATCTTATGAGATGATTAACCAATTCTTATGATTTCAGGTTCAAATGAACAGCTAAAGCAGGAATTGGGATACACTCCCTCAAAGCCTGATTGTCACCGCTGGTGAATGTAAAAAATGCAATCTGACACTTTAGAAGAACGATATGCAATAAAATTCTGTTTTAAACTTGAAAAAAAGGAATGCTTCAGACTGCTTTTGGAGCATCTTGCATGAGTCGAGCATCAGTTTTTGAGTGGCATAAGAGATTCAAGGAAGGCAGGAGTCTGTGAGGGATGATGAGAGGTGTGGGAGGGGTAAGGAAGTCAATACACCAGGGATGATTGGCCAAAGGGTTAGGGTTACTATGTTGATGTTTTAAGGGAGTTCAGGAAGAGATTCGGTCGGAAGAGGCCAGCACTCTTCAAATTGGGTCAGTGGCATTTCCATGAGGACAATGCACCAGTCTACAACTCCATCCTTGTCACAGACTATTTGACCAAGATGGGCATCAACACAGTTCCTCACCCTCCCTATAGTCGAGACCTTGCTCCCTGTGACTTTTGGTTATTTCCTAAGCTCAGAGGCTGTCGTTATGAGACAATTGAGGAGATGAAAGAGGCTATGACGAAGGTCATTGACACGCTCACACTAGAGGACTTCCATGGGGCTTTCCAGAAGTTGTTGGAACGGTACAACAAGTGCATTGCAGCCGGAGGAGCTTACTTCGAAGGGGACTAGAGTTTCATGTGTGTACTATCAATAAAAGAGCCCATACGAAAAAAGTCTGGAAACTTATCGTATGCACCTGGTATATATCCCGGCTGTATCTCATAAGTTACTTTCTTGTACCTGTTTTTAACCTCTGGGTAATAAAAGAGTTAAAAATATACATGAACCATACCATCTTTATAGTATTTTATCTTATTTATTTATCTATTCATTTTTCATTCTGTTTTGTCTTATTTCGTCTATTTATTTGTTTATATATATATTTATTTATTTATTTAGGCGATCAAACGTTCTCACGGACATCCAAACCTGTCCCACGCCGGTTCCAGAAGTCAACGATAAACTGGTTCCTGTTGATATTGGCACGGGTGTGGGGTTTTTACTTGTTTGTATGAAAAAATACGTCCAATAATTATTTCTTAGGACGTGTCTGTCCAAGGCTTTGATTTTTGTTTGATCTTTTTTTCCAGCGTACATGTGAGTGCGAATGCGCTTGTGTGTGTAAGAATAAAATTAGTTTTATAACAGTATGGTTAAAAAATGTGTGTAATCTTTTGTAATAAACTTTCTTTTTCTTTTTAAATTTTTTAGAGGCGGATTTGTCCTTATACTGACATGTTTTGTAAAGTTCTTGGAATATATATATATATATATTTCGGAAAAAAAAAATACCAAATACATTCTTACATAACATTTAACATGGATGATTCCTAATGATCTATACATATGAAAACTTATTTGTTGCGTATTTCTCAATAAACGGGAGGTTTTGTCTCGTTTCTTTGAAAAATCCTACATTTTCTAATATTGTTCCACGTGCCAAACACGTTCTGATGACTTTTGAATTTTGAACGCTATGTGCATGTTTATCTATCTTTTCGTTGTATATTTCTCATTTGCTCCTGTCATCTCAGCAATCACCCATCTATATTGTGAACTATTTTATATCCAAGTCCTGACGATGGTTATTATAACCGAAACGTTAACGTCGACTTCACATCATGATATATTCACCTATTTGGATTATATTTTTTCCTGCTACCTTCATATATATATATATATATATATATATATATATATATATATCATCGTCATGGCGTGCCGCTAGCACGGATTTCCTTGACCCTCTCCCGCCACTAGTCCCTATCGTCCATCGCTCTCAGCAGGTCTCCCATTCTACATCTTGTATCAGTACAGAGCTGTTGTAGATAGGTCTTAGATGGTCGCCCTACCCTTGCTTGTCTGTGTGAAAGGATCCACAGAAGTACATCGCTTATATATATATAAATTTTTTTGGCTTTTCGGGGAGTTTTTCTCGAGTATTTTCTTTACCTCTCTTTTAATTTCTTTCTACTTCCTCTCTCTCTCTCTCTCTCTCTCTCTCTCTCTCTCTCTCTCTCTCTCTCTCTCTCTCTCAAAGAGCAGAACTGCAAATTCCATCATGTTTTCCATGGCTTAAAATAAAAATCAAACAAGTTGACCTCAATTTTCACACAGAAATTTTTTGTTTTTTCTGCTTTTCCAAATTTTATTTTTAAGCTAAATTAATATTAATGAAACAGAACTCATTATCGTCTGCTTTTTACAAATCCCAACGCAGGATGAAAGGCACCGCGTTCTTCCTACAGCAGAAGAAAACAAAAGACTCAGTCATGCAGGATATTAGCATTCGATAAACCGGATGACTAACGGTGACGTTCATATAGTAATTTACGAAGCTCTTTGCTTCGATGTGGCACAAGGCCGAATGAATGGGGCACCCAATGAGACTCGAACTCACTCTTGCAGGTTTGCTAGTCAACCTTGCAAACCATTACACTACCCGAGGTGCCCCCGGTGACGTTCATGTAAAACGTTTTATTGGACGATCCACGTTTTTATCCTTTTTCTTTTTTTTTTCTTTTTTTGTGGGAGTACAATTTTCCAGCATGTCTATACTTGAACCTACTTTGAATTAATATATATTTAGCAGTCATCTACAGTAAGTAACACAAATGACACTGGTCAACACAATTTTTGGTGCCAAGAAGCAAAACACTTTATTTTTAGCCAATTTGATGGTCCTGATTCCGACAGTGACCTTAGTTTTTCATGGTTAGCAACAATTTTTACGATACAATAATTGCTCATTTTTGAAAAAAAAAGATCAATATACAATCTTGGCTGATTCCAAAATTTAGTCAATAAAAGTCGTACAAACACATCAATTTCCTGGTAGGCCTAGCAATTTATGTCAGCCACTTGAAAAAAACAACTTTTTTTCTAAAAAAAAAAAAAAGAAAAAGTGTTTTTGAGTAAAAAAAATTTAAATAGAAGTATCGAAATTTTCCAATTTATCGCTAAAATTCAAATTAACTGATAAACTTTATCGGTAATACACTTTAGTAAACCAGATAATTATGGTGACATCAAAAAGATGAAACCTTAAGATATTCTGTTTGATATTCATAAATTTATCCCATCGTTTTTGTCTTTTCACTATGGAAGGAAACCAAGCACATTGAGACTTTTAGTATTCACTGTTGGAAAGAAACTTCAACTAAAGACATCTCAATTGAATACACCTATTCCATTATACATGATGAACATCTAGAAAATGATTTCACCATAACATCTGGAAAATCATTAAGGATGATAAATTGTTAATTCAATGAATGACTTGGAATTACGCTCTTGAACATCGTTTGTTGACGTGGCGAAGAACTTCTGAGGCAATTGCAGGATCGAAGAATATAAGGAGTTAGTGGAAAGGCTGTTGAAAAGTCTACAGGATATAGGCGCTAATATGAGTATTAAAGTTCATTTTCTACATAGCCATCTAGATAATGATAAGTGATGAGCAAGGTGAACGATTCCATCAGGATATGAAAACAATGAAAGAGCGCTGCCAGGGACGGTGGAACCAACGAATAATGGCTGACTACCGCTGGAGTATCAAAAGGGACTTAAATAACATGGAACATGACCGACAATCAAGAAAGAGAAAAAATTTACCACAGTCCACGAAGGCTTTATTTCTGCTGTAAGTTTATTAAATGATTTGATGAAAATACTTGTTAGTCTTGATATATTCTATTGTGTTATTTTTAGAGAATTAAGGTCTGGTTGTTATTGCAAAAATAGTATTTCTCAAAAAGTAGAGTTATATTTGTTGGTTTAAATAGGAATTTAGAGGTTTCTACGATTTTACTTTGAGAAATATTGCCGTCTGTCAGTATCATATATATAGATAATAAAAATTCATTTCTAACAAGGAATCAAACCGACCACGTGCGACACTTGATTTAACCAGAGTGGAAAAGGGAGAAGTAATTCCAGACAATACGGCACAAAAAAGCTACCTCCCACTATTTGTCGGAAACTGCTATTGGGCCCTTAATACGAACTCGGGGACCAGATCGTATAGACAGGAAAAAATAGCCAGTAGAAAGGTTTCGTCACTCGCTTCTTTAATAGCCGATAAGTATTTCAAACAGGCAAGAAGCTTCTCAAGAACTAAAACTAAAATCAAACGAAAGTCGACTACCGAAATTCAACTGAAAGAAAATTCAACCCGATAATTCTGCTGAAAAGATAACTTTACAGAAGACTCAATTGAAATTAAAAGAAAATTAAAAAGGCTCTACTAAAATCAACTGAAAAATAAAATTCAACCCGTGAACTCTATTAAAAAAAAAACTTTCAGAAGACTCAAAATTAAATGAAAACTGAAACATTTCGACAAAACTAAAAATAAAAAAATGCTCAAATTCCAAGAACTTTTGTTTTCCGGACACTCTCTGATAAATTCCCGCAAATTACACTAAAATTTGCAACTCTTTATCTTTTCTATCCCTTTCTTTCTGGTTTATTTTGTATAAAATTCCTTTTGAAAAACTTTATTGTCCATGTTATCTTTTTAATCAGTATCTGAACTGCGGAACTTACCGTTTGATCTTACCGTTTAAAATTACACTAAAACATTACCCAGTTAGATACTAAATTTGGCTTTAGAGTCATTCTCTTCATATTAAATTTTACTCTAAATTCTTTTACATTGCAAATTTTATTCTCTTCATAACATTTACTTTAAATTTCTTCATATTGAATTTTCTTTGAAATTTCTTTGAAGGAAACAAATAAAAAACATGTCTTTTTCCCCCCAAAATGAGGCATTTCTGTACAGCAAAAACGGTAGCTAACAAAGAAAAAGTTAGGTAATTTTCAGATTCAGTGCTCTCAAGTTAGCAAAACATTTCAATCTTTGTTTGTTTTTGTTTTTTTGTAATAGATATCTGAAATTGTTCGAAAAAAATTGAACCTCGTCTTTGTATTTTTGGTATTTTGATATAACGTTATTGGCCGATCCATTTTTCAACCCCCGTCAGTTTATAGTCCAAGAGTAAAAAGATAGACTTAAAAAAGATAAAATTTTTCCTTTTGGAACTGAAGCCAGAACGAAATGACTAATTGTTATTTTGCTTAACAAAGATGGGAGAAGTACCCCTGGTGGAGTAACTAAAGTGCTTGACTACGACTTCGTAGTAAGCGAGCTCGTACTCCAGTCGTGCTATTACGTTCACTTGAGAAAGGTTTGAACTCCTTTATCCACTCAGCTATGAGTTAAATAGTACCACTGTTGTTCTACAAGTTTTGGTTTGGTTTCTTTGTTTAATGGCATATCAACCTTTGTAAGTTATTTAATGCCAAAGCCATTCTCCTTGTAGAACAGTAGTGGTACTATTTAACCCATAGCTGGGAGGATAAGGGGCTTCATACCTTTCCCAAGGGTATTTGCCCTAACGTGAACGTGATAGCGTGACTGGAGAACGAACTCGCTTACTACGATTCCGCAGTCCATCGCTTTAACCATTGCACTACTAGGACACCCCCTGTTGTTCTACAAGGGTGGCTTTGACATTAATTAACCCACGAAGGTTGATATGCCATTAAACAAAGAAACCAAACCAAACATAAGCTTTAAAACCAAACAAGAGCCCTCGAAAGTTTGCATTGAAACTAAGTTGATTTTTTTTTTAAATGAAAATACATTTGATAAATTCTTTTTGAATTTATGAACTAATTGGTTTCATTTTGTTTCGTTGTTTAATGGCATATCAGCCTTCGTGGGTTATTTAATGCCAAAGACTCATTTTTGGAAGTAGAGTAATGGGACTATTTGACCTATAGTTGGGAGATAAGAGGGTTCGTGCTTTTCCAAAGGATATTAGTCCGTAAGTGAAAGTAAGTGTGCAACTAGAGTTCGTAGTCCCTTACTACAATGTTATGTTTAACACACCCTAGTATATGTTGGATGAGAATATTGATAAAATAATTAAGTTAGGGATTAATCATTAAAGGCATAAATGAAAAAATCCTCGAAGTAAAGATTTGTGACAAAAAAGAAAAAAAATGAAAGTACACAATATCTTTGACAATGTTGATTATAATCAGGATCATCAGGTCACTCACGATAGATTCATCCGAACTCCTAAACGAAATGGCCCAATTGGCTGGGGCTGTAGAACACGCCGACTGCATCTCTGCTGAGGGGTAATACTCCCCCAACGAGTATCCCAGATATGACACTAATCAATTTGATGAAGGCGCCTCGGGTGGTGTAATGGTTAGCAAGCTTGACTAGCAAACCTACATGAGTGAGTTCAAGTCTCATTGGGTGCCCCTTTCATATGGCCTTGTGCCACATCTAAGCAAAAAGCTTAGTAAATTACCACTAATCAATTTGATGAGGCCCCAGTAATGCTGAAGTTTTGATGGATGCAGAGTACCCCTTCATTGCCATTGCTTCCAGGTCCACTCTGGTAGTTGGTTGGCAGTTTGGGTTTTATGATATATCAACCTTTGTAGGTTATTTAATGCTAAATCCATTTTATACAAGTAAACACTTCTTTTTCAAACAATTCAGTTTAGTATAAGTACACAGCTTAATTGTCAAAAACATTTCTATTTTTAGCTATTCAGTTTAGTCAAACAATTCAGTTTAGTATAAGTATAGTTTTTGTTCACACAGTTAATTATCAAATCAGTTCTATTTCAACCAATTCTGTTTACCGTAAGTACATTTTCAACGTCAAAATAGTTTTTTTTTTTAATAATACAGTTTATGTTTGTTTGTTTGACTTTATGGCATTTCAAATATTGTTGGTTATTTAATGCCAAATTCATTTTTATACAAATAAACAGTTCTATTTCAAACAATTCAGCTCAACATAAGTACACAGTTTAGTTCTATTTGACCCATAAATAGGACCCTAAAGTTCCCCAAAGTTCTAGCATGACTGGAACCTCACCATCAGATGGATCAGTGTCATATTCAGGACATCGTTGAGGCGTGTCATACCCCTCTGCACACCAAAGACCATAACCGTAGCCGGAAAGTTTGTTTTCATCACCCTGGGCACGTTGAACCGTCCGGATTTGCATTTTGAGGGTGCTGGCAATGGTCCTGTTGTCATAACTTGGATCGGTACAGAGCATGAGTTGGACAGCGGTGCATCTCCGATCTCGCTCGCTGAACATTGTGTCACTTTTAGACATGATAGAAGGCTCCTATTGCTCTTGGGATTTGTACACAACTGGCCAACTAGTAAATGGTCTGCAACAAAAAAAGAAAACCGGTTTTCATTAAACGGAATGGAATCATGTCGTCTTTTCTAGGGCGACAATTTTATCGTTCCACCCTGTAATTTTAATGTTAAAAAATAAATAACAAAATAAGAAGATAGACATAAAACAATAAATTTACTCAATATGGCCACCATTTTTTTTTTCAATTATTATATCAACATGGCTCCGAAACGATTTGCATGCCTTCAAAATGAATTCTTCGAACATTTTATTCTACTCCTCCTCAATAGCAGTCTTTACCGAACAAATATTTAGATGGGAAGTTTATTTTGTTTTGTTTTCTAAAACGCCCCATACAGCATAATCAAGGGGGTTAAAGTTGTTGTGGAGCCGATAAGCACGTCGACCCCGCAAATGTTTTAATTAAAGCGTGCGAGTAATGACAGCCAAAGACAATGAAGGAAACAAAGGCGAGGTAACAAATATAACAAAGATGACAATTTATTGTCGTGTTTACAAGTGCGTGTGTAAAGTTCGTGGTAGTAGTATTTGTGTCTTCAGGTAGATGGGTGATGTCGGTAGCTGGTATGGTCGAGTCGTAGATGTGTGCAGCTGGACGATCGTCGCAGGTAGCTGATGTTGGTCGAGTCGTAGATGCGTGCAGCTAGACGATCGTTGCGGGTAGCTGATGTTGGTTGAGTCATAGAAGTGCAGCTAGACGATTGTTGCGGGTCTCTGATGTTGATCGAGTCGTAGATAGGTGCAACTGGACGAGTGCTTCGGGTAGCTGGTGTCGGTCGAGTCGCAGAAGTGGAGCTAGACGTTCGTTGCGGGTAGCTGATGTTGGTCGAGGCTGGTAAATCAATGTCCCGGTTTTGACAGTGCGTTGGGTTAACCGGGGCGGGGGTCGATGTGGATGCTAGCCCGTACGGTGAGTCGTACGTGGGTTAGGTGCTGCAAAGCTAGGGTAGTCCGTACAGCGAGTCGTACGTGGACATGGATGTTGTATGCTGGAGCGTCGTGGTCGGAGTTGGTGTTGGCGGCTTGGTCACGTAGAGTCGAGCGAGCGTGGTGACTAAGATTTTGCCGTGTCTTAGTACTACGGACTAAGTGAACGGACGGGGAAACCTTGGCTAAGGTTTGCCAGGCCTTAGCACATACAAAATCGAACGAGCGAATCGATGAAGCTAGGGCTTTGTCGTGCCCCTAGCTGTGTGGGCGTATCGGAGACGGTAGCTGTGGCTTTGCCGTGTCAAAGTTGTGCGGACGTATCGATGACGGTAGCTATGGCTGTGCTGTACCAAAGCTGTGCGGACGTATCTATGATGGTAGCTATGGCTTTGCCGTGCCCCTAGCTGTGTGGACGTGTCGGAAACGGTAGCTATGGCTTTGCCGTGCCAAAGCTGTGCAGACGTATGGGACGGTAGCTATGGCTTTGTCGTGCCAAAGCTATGCAGACGTATTGGAGACGATAGCTATGGCTTTTGTCGTGCCAAGCAGGGTGGACGTATCGGGGACGGTAGCTATGGCTGTACCGCGCCAAAGCTGTGCGGGCGTATCGAGGGGACAGGCCAGGAGGCCAAGGCTAAGATTGACGGTATCTTTGCGCTGCTTAGATAGTGAAGCGGTAGCTAAAAGCTAACCTGTGCCTTTAGCACTGCGCAACCAAGCGAACGAATGGACAATGGAACCAACCGAATGGTTAAGACCGGATGGTCTTAGAGTCCTCCTCGTGTTTGCCTCCGGGCCGTCTACTTCGACGAGTCAGTAAGGACCATCAGAGATGATCCAACCCGCAGAAGGAGACCTCTAATTGTCCTTAAAAGGACCTGTTCACATATATATGTGATGGAAAGGCGAATGCAACCACAATTGGGATTCAGCCTTGCAGCAAAGCAATTCATTGAGAAAAAAAGGAACGTGCCGGAAAGCAAGGCGATGCAACCACAAGATGTAGGATTCAGCCTTGCGGAACCTCGCTCTGAGAGCAGCTCCTGAGAGCGTCGAACGGCCTCTGAATTTTTCGCCGCCGAAGTCTTGTTTATATAAAGGGAACGCAACACTACTTCAGCCAGGCACGTAAATAGAAAGTTCTTCTATTAAAAAAAAATGGGCGTAGAAATAAAGTCCTTCTTTAGCCTAATATAGGCTACCGAAGATAATTAATTCTATTTTTATAGAGTTATTTCTGGCAGAATTGTTTTGTAAATACTGTTAAATTTAATTTATTCCCTTTTCTTAACTGTAACAGCAGGTCAGGGTCGAAAAAGGGCTTTGTCATTTCCGTACCCGGATGTAATTTTTCTAGGGCGAGCGAGTAATCCGATCTGTTTATGTTTGTGAGCAGGTCGCGGCAAATTCTGGGCTTAAATCTTGTTTAATTGCTGTCTTCACAGTTTTCTCGTGGACTTTCAATTCATTAGTATGCTTTCTTATTGACGTTGTGGGGTCCTTAATCGCCATAGCAAGAGCAGTTAAAAAGCCTTCTTTTCGTTTTTGTTCAGTCCTGCTCTCCCCTTTTTCCTTAAACAGCTCTTTTTCTTTAAAAAAAAAAACAAAAACGTTTTCTTTGCTTTATATACAGCAAACAAAGAAACTTTGGCTTGATTTCGATGTTAAGCAAATCATAGATTCTTTGTCATTTCTTTTCTTTCTCACTCATATTGGGCTGAATTTTTGTAACAAAAAGTTCTTGAATAATAGAACTAATCATGAAAATTTAGATTTATCGCGTCTTTTTTTTTTTCATCTTTTTTAAATTTTTTTTTATTTTTTATTTTTTCAAAAATTAGACTACTCAGACTAAAAAAACATTTTAAAAATTATTCCATATTTTACTTCTGCACCCTGAAGTCGTCAACGAAGTTAGTGTGACTGTGGTAACGAATTATGTGTAGTGCATTCATAACAGAATGTTACTTAATATTGTTGCAGAGGCATTTTCCGGATACTCTGATAAAAATGTTAATGCTGAAATGATTTATTAATAAAACAAGCAAACCGTAAATGAAATAACAGGAAGTTAATTTGAAACAGACGTTTTCTTTTTATGTATTATTTCTTTAATAATGATTCGTTAGTTGGTTGGTTGGTTCGATGGTTGGATTTCATGGCATATTAAGCATGGTTGGTTATTTAATGTCAAATCCTCATTATACATATATATCAAATATAATTCGTAAGCACATTTTGTTCGTGACCTTTTTAAATAAGCTTGAGTTCATTTTTTTCACACAGTCAGATGTTTTCAAGCATTTTGATCTGATACGAATAATTGAATTTACAATTAATCATTTGTTGGCGCATAGTGAAGTTGTTATCATCATCATCATCATGTCGTGCCACTTGCACGGATATCCCTGATCCTCTCTCGCCACTTCTCCCTATCATCCATCGCTTCTGGCAGGTCTTCAGGGCTACATCCCATATCCTCACATAGCTGCTGTATGTATGTTCGAGCTGGTCGTCCTGCTTTTGCTTGACCATATGCGGGGGTCCATAGGGGTACTTCACTGATGAGTCCGTCCTGCAATTTCGCACTAATTATTCTATTTAACATTACCCATTCGTTTACACACAGTTAAAGGTTCCAAGTATTGCTATGTATCACTAACAACTCAATTAAACATCAGTCATTTGTTTTCACACGGTTAAATGATGAAACAGTTCTATGTCTAACAAATGAATTTAACAGAAGTCATTTATTTGCGCGCAGTTTAAATGTCAAATAGTTCTATTTAACCCACAGATAGGACCCTAGCAGGTGCCACCACTCGTGGTGTAATGGTTAAAGCGATGAACTGCGGAATCGTAGTACGCGAGTTCGTACTCCAGTCGCGCTATTACGTTCACTTTCGGGCAAATACCCTTGGGAAAGGTATGAACCCCCTTATTCTCCCTCCAGCTATGGATAAATAGTAGGACGGACTAGGTTCTTCAGCCTTGGTGAGGCAACTAGTCTAGGAGAAGGAAAACTCTGAATTCAAACCTGTTAAACTCCGCTTAAAATTTGACCTTGTGTCATATCCTGCCCGAGCGGAGGGGTTGGTAAATAGTACCACTCCGGGCCAGAGTGGACCTGGGAGTAATGGCAATGAAGGGGTACTCCACATTTCTCAAAGCTCCAAGACTGGAACCTCACCATCAGATTGTTTAATGTCATATTCAGGACACTCGTTGGGGGAGTCTTACCCCCTCTGCAGAGAAGTAGTCGGTGTATTTTGCTGCCACAGCCGACTGGGCTATTTTAATAATGAACAACCAACAAAAGTTATGTTGTGTGGATTTTCATCTTTGTGTGCGTACAGTGTACGTAAATGCTTCAGTATTCTTTTTTAAATGTTTACTTGTGAGATAGTCTAAAATTCCTAAGATAAAACTTATTTTGAAATTTTGGCTGATACCTTTGTTCATCGGTCTCAGACTACTGCGTTGCTACTGGCTAGCGTTGGGAGTTTTGGTCTATTTATACTGATTTGCTTTTTGGCGATAAAATAGAGGAAAAATTCTTTCCAAAAACCAAGACACAGCATGACTCACGCGGGTGTTTTTTTTTATTTTTATTTTTGGTGACACGCGTGGATTAAGGACCGTTACAAAACAAAAATAACAACTTCGAATTCCACTGTTTTTCTGTCTTTATAAATCTACTTACAAGTTTTCACCGAGTGTCAATAACGCTCATATTATTTATCAAGTAGGTTTAAGTTAGTTGAGGCACAACGGCAATGCTCACAGAGAGAATCGAACTCACAAACAATAGTATATTAATCTAGCTTGCTAACCATTACACCCTGCGATGCGCCTAATGTCACCCATACTATAGTTAAAAGCGATTTCTTTGTTTAATGGCATATCAAACTTGAGTTACCGAAACTGTGTTATCACCCTGGATGGCGGCTGATGAGGGCCGGGTATCGCACGTGCTTTCACACGTTGTATGATGAAAAAAACATCAAATTTCGTGAGTTATCAAATGTCTAAGTCATCCCTGAAGAAGAACAGAAGTCGTACTATTTAATCTGTAACTGGTGGAGATCAGGGGATTTATGCCTTTCTTAAGTGTATTAGTCTGAAATAGCTCGATCAGGGTTCGAACTTGCTTAGTACGATGTCATAGTCCAGCACTTGAATCACTACATCATCGGACCCCCCCCTCTCAACACAGTTAAGGACTTGGAACGATTTATTTAAAAAGAACTTTTCTGTATTTTAGCTGATTTGTCGTTGCCTTGTAGCAGAAAGAAACTTAAATTTTTGTTTGGCGCGTAATTTAATTTGACTGTTAGAGTCGCCGAACGTTTTCACCCAATCAGGATGACTTGTCTGATTCAACCCGAACTATATTTCCTAGTAGCACCAAAAATTGAAGAAAGACCGCGAATGTGTCTCTCGATCAGAAATCCTCAACGGGAACGGACGTCTTAACGTCTGTTCCTGAATAGCAGCATCAACCATTATGAGGAGAGCCATCTAGTTTATGGATCCCTTCGGTCTATTCTTCTAGACCAAGGTATTCTAGTTAAAAACAAACTAGATGATACACTCTAACAACTTCCTACCTTCTTTCCTTACTACGAGGCTCGCAGCATACCAGCGTAAACCCCTTACTTCATGCTGCCATTAAAACCTTCCTTCAAAAACCTAACGACGTCTTCGTTCTTCTTCGCCACCTTGATTTACCATCAACATTTAGCGAGGGGATAACAACCAACGAAATACCAACACAACCAACGTAATACCAACAAAACCAACTTAAACCTTAAACCTAAAAACCCCAATAATAATAATAATAATGTTATCCCCATCGCTATAAATGGCGACCTTCCGACTTCTGAGAACACGCAACCACATATAAAAACAAATTAGATATACCACTACAAAATGGAAATTTGATATCAAAATTACAATGTAACCTCCTACAGCCTAAAGACAGTCCATATATTTTTCATCGGCTGTTTTTTCGAAACCGAAAGTTTAGAAAAAAACTCTTCGCACTTGTATCATCATTTAAGTAAAAATACGCAGCCAAAAATCAGATGCGACGCAAGGTCAGTTTTTAAGCGGAGTTTATCAGGTTTTGATTAAGAAATTTTCCTTCTCCAAGACTGGTTGCCTAACTAAGACTAAAGAACACTGTCTGCCCAACTGTTTTACTCATAGCTGGAGGGAGAATAATTCGTGTAATGAAAACAGGACAAGAGATTCTGTCTAGTAATCTTTTATTCAATTAAGAATCTTACTACTTGTCTACTTGACAAACGGAAATGTACAGCTTTTATAGCTTGGATTATCAAAGGGGAGATAATCCATATTCACAACTATTCGATTCATATCTTTCCCACGATTCTATGTGAAATACAATTAGCCTCGTTCAGGATTTGGACACATGTTGCTGCTTTGACGCTACCCATTACACCATGGGGTCTTTCTTTAATATTTTCATGTGTCAGCATTTTATCCAAAGTTTTTTTTTCTTATGTAGGTTTCGCAAACAGTTATTGTGGTATTTTGGCAAATGTTGTATGGTTGGATCGAATGCTACACACAGTTTAGGCGACACTGATTTGCTTTTATAGGATATCAACTTTGTAGGTTATTTAATATCAAATCCTTTTTATACATATATATTAAATATATGATTTCTAAATACATTTTGTAGATAACATTTTTTCATACAATTAAATGGTTTCACTTATTTCTATCTAATACAAATAATTCTACTTACTATTAATCATTTGTTTGCGCACAGTTTAATGTTTTCAAATATTTCTATGTATCACTATTAATTCTATTAAATTTGGTTTGGTTTTGTTTGGTTTGGTTTTATGACACATCAACCATTGTAGGTTATTTAATGCCAAATCCATTTTTATACACATAAGCAACTTTATTTGAAACAATTCCGTTTAGTTTAAGTATAGTTTTTGTTTACACATTTAGCATAAGTACAGTTTCAATGTCAAAACAATTCTATTTCAAACGGTTCAATTGAGTATACAAAAAAAATCCATTTCAAACAATTCAGTTTAGCATAAGTACACAATTTAGTTCTATTTTGACCACAGACAGAACCCTATCATGTGGTACCACTCCGGACCGGAGTGAACCTAGGATCGATGACAATAAAGGGGTACTCCGCATTACCTAGAGTTCCAGCATTACTGGAACCTCACCATCAGATTGTTTAGTGTCATATCCAGGACATTTGTGGGTGGGGGGCTCTTACTCCTTTGCAGAGAAGAAGTCGGCGTATTTTACAGTCCAAGCCGACTGGGCAAATTCAGTTAAACATCAGTCATTTTTTTACACACTGTCAAATGTAGATCAGTTCTATTTCAAACAATTCCGTTTAGTAAGTACACAGTTTAAATCTCAAACGGTTCTATTTAACCCATAGATGGGACCCTATCAGGTACTACCACTCCGGGCCAGAATGATCCTAGAAGCTATGGCAATTCTGCATTCCCCCAAACTCCGGCATTACTGGAGTCTCACTATCAGATGGATTAGTGTCATATCCAGAGCACTTCTTGAGGGAGTCTTAACCCTTTCCAGAAACGCAGTCGGTGTATTTTATAGCCCCAGCTGAAAGGGCCCGGTTCGAATGCTTGTGACAATTATACAGTATGGTTGGGTCACAGAATGAGACTAGTTAAGATCTTACAGAATAATATGATAGGCATAAAAAGCTGATGACCACTCCCCATCTCACTCGCTCCAACTGACTTGAGCCTTATGCTCAATCATGTATGTCTTCAACCAATGATGTTAGATAAAATTCATTTATCGTGAATGTTTGGGACGCATTCATGATAAATTGCCTGTTGGCACAGTTCGGTGTCGGACGAAGAGAATTAAAGTGTAGTACTGTTCCTGCTGTTCTACATTCATCTGGTTGTTCCTGGCTCCTACCAGCTACTCCAATCTACTTCCTGACTCAATGTCGTCAAGACTTATTAGACGATTGAGTCTACGCTTTCGTTAAAAACAAGAAATTCTTTCAAACACTTTTTAATTATTTCTTGCCAGAAAAAAATTGTCTCTTTTGATAGAACCACTTCTCCATTTCTTATCTTTAAATTTTGTAGGATCGGTTACCATAGACGGCCGAGCAACAGACTCACATTAATGTTACTTAAGAAAATAAATTTATGACGTAAAACTATATTTGCATATACAAAGATGTGCGCTTAGCGTAATGGTTAATGCCGTAAGAAATGGAATCAATGACCTGTGTTCAAATCATCGACAAGATTGTTCACGTTTCACTAAGCGCAAATACGCTTGAGAAAAACTTGGTCTATCTGTTCTCCCTTAGCAATGAGTAAATAGTGGAACAAATTAGGAGCTTTAGCTTTGATTAGACAATCAGTCTAGGTGAAGGAAAACTCTAATTTCTAACCAGCTTTACTCTGCTTAAAAATTGATCTTTCCTTGTGTCACATCCTGATTGTGACGAAGAGATTAGGTAAATATATAAAAGTTTTTCATTAACTCTTTTCACTGATATAAAACAACTATCACACTTATTGACACATTTTTCTGGTATCTTCTCACAGCAATAAAACGCTATAAAACATATTGATTTGTTTGTTTTAACAAGGTCTTCAATTTTATTACTTCTTTCTTCTTTTGATGTCTAACCCAGAAGACCGGGACTGTAAAATACACCAACTGCATCTCTGTAGAGAGTGTCCTGGATATGAAATCAAACCATCAGATAGCGATTCTCCGGGCCTGAAGCTTTGAGGAATGTGTGTAATATTACAGTTCTGAAATAGATATTTGAAATACTACTACCACAACGGTTTTAACGGGTCTATAAGTGTAGCACAACGCTTTAACTTTCAGTCGGACCCCCTCGTAACTTCGCCTTGAGAAGAAGTAACGAACACACAAAACACTGTCTTGGTTCGCTAATACAAAAGTTTATTCGCTACTACACCTCTTAATAGTCATCGAGAAAAGAGAAAGAGAGTTTGAAAAATGAGTCAACTGCTTTATGATAGGCAGATAGAAACAAACCGCCATGAAAAGAGAGGGAGCTGACACAGACCTTGACAGTATCTTTCTCGTTTTCTGTTGTAGTTTTCACGCGTGCCTGCTCGGGGTTCTGTCTTCACATCTTTTCAGCGGGAGTACGTCCCCTTCGCAAAGCTCACCCAAAATGGGTGCCGTAATTTTCGACCGTCTTCATATCGTCACATCTAACGTTTAACTGGCTTTCTTTTTTTTTTGTTTTCTATCCCGCGTCCACTCTCACAGCTCTTTCGCATGTACTTCTTTCAGCCAATCAGAATCCGTCGCCAGTTTGCTGCTCATACGTTTCTATTTTTAACCCAGACGTCCGCTGCTATTCCGACCTAAACTAGGGGAACTTCTAAGTCTAGCTAAGAAACAATCACCCAGCGTCCCTAATTATATTACACGTGGAGTACTCCATCATTGCCATTGGTTCCAGGTCCACTCTAGCCGGACTGGTAGCACCTAAAAGGGTTCTATGTATGGGTCAAATAGAAATGTTCGACATTTTAACTGAATGCAAACAAATGACTTACATTAAATCGAATTGTTAGAAATAGAACTGTTGGACCATTTAACTGTGTATAAATAAATGACTGATATCTAATTGAATTGTTAGTGTTACATAGTTAAATTGTTCCAAGTATTGCAGTGAGCTAACGAATGAGTAATGTTGTATAGAATTATTAGTTTTGATAAGCAATACTTGAAACTCTTTAACTGTATGTCTAAACTGAATTGTTAACGTTACATAGCGATGCTTGATGCCATTTCATTGTGTGAAAATAAAACACTTTATGTTTGGTAGCAATATTTGAAACCATTTAAGTGAGTACAAACAAATCATTAATATAAATAGAACTATTCATGTTAGAATATTTGGAACCATTTAATTGTGTGCAAACGATGGTGATACTTGTGTGCAAACAAATTAGCTCTGACTCATTTGAAACTAAGATTACCAACAAAATATTAAGTTATAAAATATATGTATAACCATTTTACTGTATGCAAAAAATATGAGCTCAGGCTCATTTAAAAATTTTATCTAAAACTATTCGTTTTTAAATCATATATAATATATATAAAGAGGATTTGGCATTGAATAACCTACTGTGGTTGATATGCCAAAAAACCCAACCAAAGCAAATTTTTTGATGACTCACAGCTCAGTCTTCATATCTTGGATGGTAAAGACAGAGATGAGTCAATTGTTGGTCTGATTTGGTTTCTTTGTTTAAAGGCATATCAACCGTCGTAGTTTATTTAATGCCGAATTCATCCTTGTAGAAGAACAGTGTTGGAATAAGGGGGTTCATGTCACAGTTCAGCACTTTGGTCACAATGCCAAGGGTCTCTCTCCGTCAATTGTTCTCCTCAGAGATTAAATCATAGTAGTGTACGACAATAGTATCAACCTCTATATAAATTATCATTGTTAGCTCCTTTTAATGAAAATATGATATGTTTTGCAAATAACATCATTTGCATTTTGATGACGTAAGACCACTTATGAAACATGTCAATCATATTTCCGAACTCGTTCTTTCTCATACGTTAAACAATAAAAATATTTTAGATTTTGTACGGAGTATTAAGCATGTACAAAAAACTCCAAAAACCAAAAAAAAAAAAAAAAACGCACTTTATATCAGCAGTGTTATGATTTATTACTGATTAATCAAACACCTTTTCTTCTAAAGTATGGTGATAAAAAGGGTAATAATCTTTGTTTTTGTTTATGTTAATAAATTCTCTGAAATATAAAAATTAATTTCTTACGGGAAAACAAAACCGACCATGTGTGGTTCTTAAATTTAACCAGAATGGAAAAGGGAAAAGTAATCCTAGACAATAAGGCGCCAAAAAGCTACCTCCCACCATCAAAGCTACGACTAATTCTTTAGTGCGAACATTGGCACTAGACTGTGAAAGCTGGAAAAAATGGCCAGCAGAAAGGTTTCGTCACTTGCTTCTAAAGCAGCCGATAAGTATTCAAACAGGCGAGAAGCTTCCCGAGAAATTCAACTAAAAGTCGACTTAAAGTCAATTCTACTGAAATTCAACTAAGTTAAACAAAAGATGAAAATTCAAGCCGAGAATTCTGCTGAAAAACAACTTTACAGAAGACTCAATTGAAATTAAATGAAGCCGAGAATTCTGCTAAAACACTTTACAGAAGACTCAATTAAAATCAAATGAAAACTAAAATTCAAGCCGAGAATTCTGCTGAAAGACAACTTTACAGAAGACTCAGTTAAATTAAATGAAAACTAGAATTAACCCGAGAATTCTGTCTGAAAACAACTTTACAGTTTTTAATCTAATCAGTCAAATTTATTTATTCATTTTTTTAGGTTTTAAAGTGATTCTTTAACTCACTGCAGGTGACTCAGATTTTGAAGATTAACGTAATAACGTTAATCTTCAAAATCTGAATCACCTGCAGTGAGTTGAAGAGTCAATTTTATTCAAAACCAATTATTAGTCGATTTTTGTGGAATAAAAATATTTTTTGATTAGTGCTTTTTCAGGTGCGTGTTTTTCTACGTGCCTACTGAATACTTCCAATAAAGGGGGTAATATCCCCATAATTCTCAGTTTTTAGAGCAGAGAAACTTTAATTTTTACATCAAATTTGTGTATGGATAGATTTTTGATGGTCAATGATAAAATAAAATCAATACTACTTATAGTTTATGCAATATGTTCTACTATCCGCGAGTCGTCTGCTATTTTCGACTGTAGGTTAAGCAAAACTCCCATAAAGCTTGTTCTAAATCAAAATTTTTCAGAATTATTCCCATGATGCAACGCAAAAACTGAATGTAACACTGTGAAAGAAGAAGAAGTTTTAGTTGCGGGAAAGAAAACGAGTAACTTGAAAGAAAGAAAGAAAGAAAGAAAGAAAGAAAGAAAGAAAAGTTGAGAAGAAGAAGAAGAAGAAGAAGAAGAAGAAGAAGAAGAAGAAGAAGAAGAAGAAGAAGAAGAAGAAGAAGAAGAAGAAGAAGAAGAAGGTTTAGTTGCAGGAAGGAGAAGAAAAAAAAAAGAATATTAGCAGGAAAAAAAGAAATCAAATGGAAAAGAAGGAAAATAGAAGAAAGAGAAATATACGAATAGAAAATTGACATATGAATACGCGAACGGTTTAGAAAGTCAAGAATGAGATAAATAAGAATGAGAAAATAAATAATAAAAACGGGCGGCAACAATTGAAAGCTCAAAAAAAAAAGTTGGCTGATCTGAGGGAGGGGACATCACGGCATGGGACAAAATTCGGGGGTGTGGTTATGACCTTGAAATTCGAAGGGCATCAGCTGATAGGTTACGCTACGTCGAGGCAGTGAACCCATTTAAAAAAAATAAAGACTTTATATTTCTTTAATTGTTTTATTCATTTCTAATTTATGAATAAATAAATAAAACTGAAATACTTTTAATGAAATTTAGATAAATACCTGTCGCAAAGAAATAATAAAAGCTGATAAGAATTATTTAAAAATACCAATCATTATTTTAAAAATTTATCTCGTTTTCGTTTTGTTTTTAAGTTATTTAATATTCCATGAAGGTAATTTAAATTTAATGATTTTTTTAAAGGTTCAAATAATAATTAAGCAAATTAATACCCTTCTTAAGATTAAAACTGTTTTGAATTCAAAATATTTGTATAGTTTAAAACAAGTGAAATGACAATTAAAATTATATTTCCATACTAGATTTTTCCCCCTTTTATTTTAACTATACAAGTCATTCCTTTTTTTTTTAAAAGTATCAAAGCTCGATAATTTTGTTTAGGATTTTTTAGATCTGAGAAAATTTAAAATTTAGAAAGTTCTTCGTGACATTTGCATTTCGCTTACAAGTGTTTACATTTTCTTAAAATGAATAATCTTGACTTTAATTGATTTTTTTCTCAATTTTAGTCATTTCAGTGTTATTATAATTTTTAAAAAAAGACTTGAATTTGTTATATAAGTTTTTAAAATTATTTGATCATTCATCATAACGATCAATGGCAAATAAAACTAATTAATTAATACTATTTTATACAAGGTTCGTTATTCATCACGTTAACAATATTTTGATTAATCAGAAGCCTTTTTTTTTTCATAACCAACCATTTACCTATTAACTCTATCCTTTAAGTATTTTTTTTCTTTTTGTTTGTTTGTTTAAGATAGATAATTATTTATATATTTGATAAAATAACACAACAAAGAAACAAGTTATAGCAGTTATGGGCCTCCGTAGTAACACGACGTCTGTCCCATCAGAATTGTTATATCTAGTACAAGAAGTTTCCGTGCAAATGTAACGATTATTATGGGACAGTGGTAGGTATATTTTTGTTAATTTAATTTGATTTTTTAATTATTAATAAATTTTCGTGCTTTTTAATTTGATTTAGTTTACAGATTTTACCTTTTCTTACAGAAATGATATTTTTGTCATTTTACGGAAAATCTTGTGGGAATGACAAGCAGAACTGCAAGGAAACTACTATCTCTTGCTTTACTCCGAACAAAGAAAAAAAACTTATAATTCAAAAATTAATTTTTATATAATTTGGAATCATCATCGTCTGAAATAATATTGAAAAATAATCCCTTTTTTTACGTACAACGACAATTTTTTAAATCAAAATTTATGTTGCTTATCTCTACCAATATTTATTCAAGTTAAAAAAAAATGTTTCTGTCTCGAAATATTTGCAATTGCATGAATTAAATTCTTTTAACCCAAATAGAAAATATAAATTATCTATATTCTTTTCGAATTCAACTCTACATTTAGTGTAGACGAATTACTCAGTTTATTTTATTTAAACAATAAAATACGAAAGAAAAAGCATCAGTGGTAGCGTGGCCGAGCGGTCTAAGGCGCTGGTTTTAGGCACCAGTCTCTTCGGAGGCGTGGGTTCGAATCCCACCGCTGCCATCCGGGATATCTTTTTACTTCAGTTAGCTTTTTAAAAGTATCGTATTGTCCTTATATCACAAGTTCATATTCAGCGTGTTACACTTACTGGAAAAGCAAAAAGAATTTCTGCTAAATTTTTAAAACAAAATTTTAAACCTTTCTTTTATCATATCTGAAATCTTAAACCATACTGTTTATACATATCTGAAATTTCTTCAAAAGTCCAGCCGGATAGACAATTTTTATTCAGAAAAAGAAAAGTCTAATTTTTAGAAGAAATAATGTAAAATGGAACAAATGTATTAATGAATAAAGAAAAAAAATTGTCCCCAAAGTATAATGATCCATGTTTTTTGTATGGTACTATTTACCAACCCCTCCGCTCGGGCAGGATATGACACAAGGTCAATTTTTAAGCGGAGTTTAACAGGTTTGAATTCAGAGTTTTCCTTCTCCTAGACTAGTTGCCTAACCATGGCTGAAGAACCTAGTCTGTCCTACTATTTACCCATAGCTGGAGGGAGAATTATTGGATTCATACCTTTCCCAAGGGTATTAGTGCTATGTGAAATACAATCAGTCTCGTCCAGGATATGAACTCGTATCGCCGTGTTCATTTCCTACGGCGATAACGACTACACCACGGGCACCTCCTGTATTCTAAGCCCTATCGACAGAGCTGTAGCCATTGCTGAGTTATGTGATGAACCTACATACATGTTTTTTGTATGGTAGTATATTAATATAGAAATACATATAAAAAGACTGAATAAAATAATTGCACATTTCATAGTGCCTTACTTCAATTAGCAACTTAAGAATATTATTTGTTTTCATCTCAGTAATTAACATTTTTTAAACACAGTAACTATTAAGAATTAGTTGCAGACTATTTACCATTATTCATTCATTTCTTTAGAATTAATTATCTTAGCATAATCCACCAAATGTATTTTTGTACATCTATGTATCATCACATAACTCAGCAATGGCTACAGCTCTGTCGATAGGGCTTAGAATACACTGATTGTATCACCATACAAAACGGTAAGACCCTTACATGCCAAACATATGAAGTTCTTTCGGCTACAACCCTCCCATCCAGTGGAATCCTAAATATGACATTAAACTGCATCTGGTAGTGTGGCCCCAGTTCTAGAACTCTGGGGTGTGTGGAGTCACCCCTTTATAACCATTACTCCCAAGTTTATGCTGAACTGGAGTGGTAGTATCTGTTAGGGTCCCATCTATGACTAAAACAGTTCTGTTTAAAAATTATTCATATTCAATTGGAATAAGTAAGTAAAGTTGGCAACCTTAGTCGAGGGTGACCCGAAGGCTCCCTTTTCGATAGCTACTACACCGAGGTGTAGGGGAGGGTGCTACTCCTTTCCCTGGATTGCTCCACTTTACACTTGATCTCTACCTTATATTGCTGAGTGTTAAGCAAGGATTCATGAAGTACCATTTTTTGAATCTTTAGTATGACTCGACCTAGGATTGAACTCTGGTCTCCCAACAAGTCCTGGCGACAACACCCCACGAGACTCCAACTATACGGACACTTGCCCCCCATCACGAAAACTATACAAGTTCGACGAACCAGACACGCAGGACACTGCTGGAGAAGCAAGGACGAGCTCATAAGCGATGTACTCCTGTGGACCCCCACATATGGATGTGCAAGAGTGGGACGACCAGCACGAACCTACATACAGCAACTATGTGAGGACACAGGATGTAACCCTGAAGACCTGCCGGAGGCGATGAATGATAGGGAGAAATGGCGAGAGAGGGTCAGGGATATCCGCGCTGGCGGCGCGACATGATGATGATGATATATATATATATATATATATATATATATATATATATATATATATATATGTTCACACGCTTTATATAAATCAGATCTTGCTTTAATGTAGATTTGTTTTTTTAATAAAATCGTTTATTTTTCTGATGATGTCAGGATGCATCAAGCACTATTTTTTGAGTCTTTGGTATGACTTGACCTGGGATTGAACACGGGTTTCCCGGGCTATTGGCAAATGCCAAATAGCTGTAATTTCTATTAAGAATAGTTATTTGAAAATATAATTGTTTTGTTCACTAATGGTCTGGGAGACTGGTATTCAATCCCAGGTTTAATTATACCAAAGACTCAAAAAATGGTACTTGATGCCTCTTTGCTTAACACTAAACATAAGGTACAGATCAAAAGTAAGTGGAGGAATCCAGAGAAAGGAGTAGTACCCTTCCCTATACCTTGAGGTAGAAGGTATTGAAAAAAGGTGCCTTCAGATAGTTCTCAACAACAGTTAGCCAATTTATTTATTATTAGTTACTTAAAACCATATAACTATGTGCAGACAATTGACTATTAATAAATAGAAATAATCATTTGAACCCATAGAAATATTAGAATTTGAAAGGCTCTGGGTAGTGTTGGGTACCTCTTCATAGCCATTACTCCACTCTGACCTGGAGTTGTAGTACTTATTAGGGTAACATCTATAGGTTAAATAGATCTGGTAGCAAATTATTTGTATCATACAGGAATACTTGATATTAATTAACTGTGCAAAAAACTTACAAAACTACACCAAAAATGTAAATATAAACATTCAAGGTGCACAATTCACTAACCACTTGACATAAAATATCCCTAGATGAGTTGATGTGCCATTTGAATCAGACAATCAACAAATCAGGTTAAGTTCGATTAGGTTATTTGGTTTAATATCATATGAACTCTTAATGATCATTTAATGCCAAATCTTGTTTATATATATATATATATATATATATATATATATATATATGAGCATGCCTGCAGTTGACATAGACAGCCTCCTTCATAAATCTTTGTTTGCAGGCATGCTGATGGCTGACTAGGCTGATGTGGGACTGGCAAGTGCGGCCACAGCGACTGCAGTTAAAGGTCTGGTCTGATCTAGTATGGCTGCTGAGGGTCCCTGGATCTTCCTCCTACAGCCTTTCTCCCTGAGGTTGGCCCTGCAGAAGTCCTCAGAGGTGGAGACAACCTGGTAGACATCGCGGCACCAGGCCTGACAGTCAGCAGCAAGTGTTGACCAGTGGTGGTAGTCAATGTGGCAGGTACCAAGGGTCTTCTCGAGGGAGTCTTTAAAACATTTCTTTGGTGCTTCTCTGTCATGGGAGCCAGTGAAGAGTTTACCCATAAAGGACTATCTTAGGCAAGGGATTCCCCCCACCATTCTGGAGACAGGCTTTGCCCAATGTGGCTGTGACTTCAGCAACATGGCCTCTATGCTGGTGATTTCTGCCTGATCAAGGACCTTAACACTGGAGATGTTACTCCAGTGAATGTTGAGAATGGTGTGGAGACAGCGCTGATGGAAGTGCTCAAGGAGTTGTAAATGGTGACGGTAGGTTACCCATGACTCAGAGCCATACAGCAGGGTGATGAGTACAATGGCTAGATAGACGCTGATCTTAGTGCCCTTCTACAGATGCTTGCTGTTCCATACTCTTTTGTAGAGTCTGCCAGAAGGTCTGTTTGCCATGGCCAGTCTGTTGTCTACTTCCCTGTCGATCTTGACATCTGATGTGATGGTACTCCCCAGAAAAGTGAAGTGGTGAACTGCTTTCTGCTCAGTTCTACTGAAGGTGATGTGGGGAGGTGGTATTCTTCTAGGGGTGCAGGCTGGCGGAAGACCTCAGTCTTCTTCAAGCTGACCTCGAGTCCAAAGAGCAAGGCAGCCTCTGCAAAGTAGGAAGTTAGGCACTGCAGGGCTCTTTCAGTGTGGACGATGAGGGCAGCATCATAAGCAAAGAGGAGGTCACAGAACAGCTGCTCAAATGTTTTTGTATGGGCATGCAATCCTCCTGAGGTTAAGCTGACTGCCATTTGTGTATATATATATATATATATATATATATACATTTACACATACATGGATACTTACACTCCCACATACACACAAACTCACAGAATACACTCTTGTAAACATCAAAAGTAAAAACATCTGCAGAGACCAAAGTTTGTCTGGTCCAGTCAGCTCTGGGCTGTAGAATACACCAACTGGATCTCAGTAGAAGGATAGGACTCCCCAACAAATGTCTTTGATATGAATCGAAACAATCTGACAGCGAGACTTCAGTACTGCTGGAGCTTTGGGGAATACAGAGTACTCCTTCAATGCCATTGTTCCCTGGTCTACTCTGACTCAGTGGGATAGCATCTGATATGGTTCTATCTATGAGTCAAATAGAACTAAACTGTGTACTTACACTAAACTGATTTGTTTGAAATAGAATTGTTTTTACAATTAACTGTAGATAAACAAAAACTGTATTGAAACAAATGACTGTATGCAAACAAAAAACTATGTATGTATGTTGAACTGAATTGTCTGAAATAGAACTGTTTTTACATTTAACAATGTATTTGTATTAGATATAAGTGAAACTATCTAACTGTGTAAAAAAATGAGCTCAGGCTTATTTAAAAACATTAATCATATATTTAATATATACATATAAAAAGGATTTGGCATTAAATAACCTTCAATGGTTGATATGCCATAAAATCAAATCAAATCAAGCTAAACATAATCAAACCAAACCAAATTAAACCAAAGTTTGTCACAGACAATGAGCTCCAACTGGACATTCACTGACACAAATCCCAGTATTAAAAAGAACCACAACTGTATCAAAATAGTCACTACTATGAAAAATATTAGGAATACTCAAATCAGCCATTCACTTCCTGAAGATGACTTTAAATGTCAGAAACACATGTAGAAGAAAAATAAATAACCTAAAAGCAAAATCACTTGCAGACCTATTCCTTTTAAAGTATTTAGTTTTTTTCTCTCTCATTGGACCAATAAAAAAAACTTGTAAGTGAATAGTTTGTTGGTAACTTTATTTTTAAATGATTCAGAGCTCATTTGTTTTCACACAGTTAAATAGTTTCAAGTACTGCTATTTATCGTTTGCATAGAGTTGATTGGTTTCAAGTTTTGCATTTCAATACTAATAAATCTAATTGATATTAATCATAATCCTAAGTACCAGATTGAACAGTTCTATTTGACCCATAGATGGAACCCCAACAGGTACTACAACTTTGGATCAGAGCAAACCTGAGAGTAATGGTAATGAAGAGGTATTCCACATTCCCTAAACTCCAAGACAGGAGCCTCACCATCAGATGCAGTTTAATGGCTCACTCAGGACACATTAATCAATTAATCATTGATGACTAAACCTATGGCCACCAAATTTTCTGCATTTACTAACAGGACTCCAGAGCATGTTTTTAGCATATTAGTTTTTTGTAAATTCCAAATACAAACATTGATGTTCGGTTACCTCCCCACTGGAATACTCAGTTTAACGTTGTGCATTTGCCCAGTCAGATGGGGCTGTAGAATACACCAGCTGCTTCTCTGCAGAAGAGTAAGACCTCCCCCCCCCCAATGAATGTCCTAAATATGACACTAAACAATCTGATGTTGAGGTTCCAGTAATGCTGGAGCTTTGGGAAATGCAGAGTATCCTTCATTGCCATCTGTCCCAGATCCACACTGGCCCAGAGTGGTTGCACCTGATAGGGTCCTATTTATTGGTCAAATAGAACTAAACTGTGTACTTATGCTAAACTGAATAGTTTGAAAAAGAACTTTGATTGAACTGAGTAGCTCAAAATAGAAATGTTTTTGACAATTAATTAAACTGTGTACTCATGCTAAACTGAATTGTTTGAAATAGAACTGTTTATTTGTATAAAAATGGATTTAGCATTAAATAACCTACGAGATTGATATGCCATAAAACCCAAACAAGCAAGCAAACAAACAAAGACCATGAAACAAACAAACTTTCATCAAAATGACTTGATTCAATGTTAAATGACCTGATAAAAGTTGATATACCATAAAACAAAACAACCAACCAACGAATAACTATTGTGCAGCCCATGTACGTAACACATTAGCCTGGACAAAATATACCCAATTCAGTGACCAGTGTCATGAAGGCATTAGACTACTTCAACCCTCCTCTTTGATGTAATGGTAAGGTACTGCTGCTGGGGTGGAAGCCCTAGGACCAAGACCACCTTGTTTGTTTTTCTTTATTTGTTGCATCCTGTCAAAAGACAAGAACACAACTGAGATGAAGAGATACTACACTCTAATCCCAGCCTGAAGATAAAGAAAGTTATTTGTCACAAGATATGAATGACAAATCCAGCATTCAAATATTGGTTTGATACGGTTTATTTGTTTAATGGCATATCGACTCCTTATGGGTTATTAAATGCCAAAATTTGATTCATTTGTAAATGCTTGTGAAATAGAGGAGTTGAAGAAAGAGAAAGAAGAGGAAAGGAAAGAGAGAGAAAAAAAAGAAGAGACAGAAGGAAGAGAAGTGACAGAAGAAAGAGAGAAGGAGTGAGAGAAGGGAGAGAAGAGAGAGAAATAAAAAAGAAGAAGAGAGAAAGAAGGAAGACAAGAGAGAGAAGGAAGAGGAAGAGAAAAATTAGAAGAGAAGTGACAGAAAAGAAAGAAAGGAGGTGATAGAGAAGGAAGAGAAAGAAGAGAAGAGAAAGAGAAAAGGAAAAGAGGAGAGAGAAAGAAGGAAGAGAAGAGAACAAAGGAAGAGAAGAGGAGAGATAGAAAAAAAGAGAAAAGGAAGGAAAAGAAAGAAACAAACAAACAAGCAAAGAAGAGAAGAAAGAAGAGAGAAGGAAGAAAAGAGGGGAGAGACAGAAAAGAAGAAAGAGAAGAGGAGAGAGAGAAAGAAAAGAAGAGAGAGAAGATGAAATAGAGAGAAGGAAGAGACAAGGAAGAGAAAAAGAAAGGGAGAGAGAGAAGCAATAGAAAAGATGAGAAGAGGAGAGAGAGAGAAAAAAGGAGTAAGAGAGAGGGAGAAAGGTTTCCTTTATTTTGTTTAATGTCATAACAACTCCTTATGGTTCATTTAATGCTGAGATTTGATTTATTTGTAAATGTTTTAATTATATTCATAATTATAATTCCAATGTTACCTTGCATTCTTTTTACTATTGCAATTATTTGACAATAAAAATTTGTCTGCACATAGTTATACGATATCGAGTAATCCCATCTAATACAAATAATTTGTACATGGTTGTATCTTCAAGTATGTCTATTTAAAACTAATAAGTATTAGTATCAGATAAGAATATTTGATACCATACAACAGTGTGCAAAATATTTTTATTAGATAGGAATACTTCATATCATATGACACAGTGCAATCTATTTGTATTAGATAGGAATACTTGATACCATACAACTGTGTGAAAAATATTTTTATTAGATAGGAATACTTCATATCATATGATACAGTGCAAACTATTTGTATTAGATAGAAATACTTGATACCATACAACTGTGTGCAAAATATTTTTATTAGATAGGAATACTTCATATCATATGATACAGTGCAAACTATTTGTATGAGACAGGAATACTTGATACCATACAACTATGTGAAAAATATTTTTATTAGATAGGAATACTTGATACCATATGATACAGTGCAAACTATTTGTATTAGATAGGAATACTTGATACCATACAACTGTGTGCAAAATATTTTTATTAGATAGGAATACTTCATACCATATGATACAGTGCAAACTATTTGTATCATATTGGAATACTTGATACCATACAACTGTGTGCAAACTATTTGTATTAGATAGGAATACTTCATACCATATGATACAGTGCAAACTATTTGTATTAGATAGGAATACTTGATACCATACAACTGTGTGCAAAATATTTTTATTAGATAGGAATACTTCATACCATATGATACAGTGCAAACCATTTGTATTAGATAGGAATACTTGATACCATACAACTGTGTGCAAAATATTTTTATTAGATAGGAATACTTCATACCATATGATACAGTGCAAACTATTTGTATCATATTGGAATACTTGATACCATACAACTGTGTGCAAAATATTTTTTTTAGATAGGAATACTTCATATCATATGACACAGTGCAATCTATTTGTATTAGATTGGAATATTTTGATATCATACAACTGTGTTCAAAATATCTTTATTAGATAGGAATACTTCATATCATATGATACAGTGCAAACTATTTGTATTAGATAGGAATACTTGATACCATACAGCTGTGTGCAAAATATTTTTATTAGATAGGAATACTTCATCTTATATGATACAGTGCAAACTATTTGTATTAGATTGGAATACTTGATACCATACAACTATGTGCAAAATATTTTTATTAGATAGGAATACTTCATATCATATGACACAGTGTAAACTATTTCTATTATATCGGAATACTTGATACCATACAACTGTGTGCAAAATATCTTTATTAGATAGGAATACTTCATATCATATGACATAGTGCAAACTATTTGTATTAGATAGGAATACTTGATACCATACAACTGTCTGCAAACCATTTGTGTTAAGAATGATTATTTGAAGCTATAATTGTTTACCAAGGATTATTACTAGCTAGCTTTAAACAATATAAGTAAGTAAATTTGGCAACCATATTTGAGGGCAGCCCAAAAGCTCCTTTTTCAATAGCTACTACACCAAGGTATAGGGGAAGGTGCTACTTCTTTACCTTGTTTGCTCTACTTACCCTTGATCCATATTTTATAATGCTGAGTGTTAAGCAAGGAGGGATCAAGTACTATTTTTTTTGAGTCTTTGGTATGACTTGACTTGGGCTTGAACCCTGGTTTCCCAAACCATTTGTGAACACTCTAACCATTATACCAATGGGCCAGTAAACTATATAATTGCTTGAAAAAAGACATAACTTTAGCATTAGATAATCCTGAAAGGGTTGACATACTATAAAACCAACCAACCATTTTGTTAAGAGAAATAAGCACATGAAAATGTAGGAGGTTATAAAACATCTACAAATACGAGTACAGTTTCTTTTTTATTCTAAGCATCTACAATCAACTATTTAAAAACATCAGCTTAAAATTTTCATTATATTCAGATGTAATCAAAACTCAAGAACAAATAAAAGCAAAATAAGTAAATTGGCACCTCATAGCTAGACTTTCATTAGAGCAATACATTTAAAATGCTCTTAAAGCATAAAGCCATTTCCTGTCCGATTTGCCACTGAATGATAATTTTGTGCAAATTTTTCATTGCTTCATTGATTTTAATGACATATCTACCCATCTAGGGTTATTTTATGCCTAGAGGTTAGTTTATTTGTTTGGGCCTTATGGCATGTCAACCCTTATAGGTTATTTTATGCCAAATCCTGTTTATACATATATGATTTGTAAACACATTTTGTAGATAATATTTTTAAGTTTGAGATCATTTGTTTGCACACTGTTAAATGGTTTCAAGTATTTCTATGTAACATGAATAATTCTATCTACTATTAATCATTTGTTTGCACACAGATTTTTTCAAGTATTGCAATGTAACAGTAACATCTTAACATCAGTCATTTGCACACATTAAAATGAATATACATAAATAATTTATTAGGGAATAGTTTGTAGGTAATTTCATTTTTAAATGAGTTAGAACTGATTTGTTTGCACACTAGTATTGCTATTGTTTTTACACAGTTAAATGGTTTCAATTATTGCTATCTAATACTAATAATTTTATTCAATATTAATCATTTGTTTGCAGACAGTGAAGTGGTTTCAAGTATTGCTATCTAACACTAATTATTCTATTCAATATTATTCATTCATTTGTGCAAAGTTAAATGGTTCCAAGTATTCCTATGTTATACCAATAATTCAATTTAAGCGCACAGTTAAAGAGTTTCAAGTATTGCTATTTAACTCTTATAATTCTCTTCAACATTACTTGTTCGTTCATACAGTTAAATGGTCAGAGTTCTATTTGTAACAACTCAATTTAATATAAGTTTGTTTGCATAGTTTAAATGTTAAAGTTTTATTTGACTCATAGATAGGTGCTATCTCTCCAGGTCAGAGTGGACCTGGGAGAAACGGCAATGAAGGGGTACCCCATATTCTCCAAAGCTCCAGCATTACTGGAGTCTCACCATCAGATGCTTTTGTGTTATATTCTGTACACTCATTAGGAATGTCTTACCCCTCAGCAGAGATGCAGTTAGTGTATTCTACAGCCCCAACCAACTTGGCTTGTTTTGAGGCTGGAGTCTCACATTCATTTTATGTTGAAATTTATATTTTTTTGCGTAGATGTTTCTTTAGAGTTTTTTTTTCCCATAGTCCAATTAAATAGGAATAATTTTTAATCAGATCTATTTGAACTATTGATAGGACCTTAACCAGTACTGCCTCTTCAGGTCAGAGTGGACCAAGGAGTAATGGCAATGAAGGGGAATTGCACACTCCCCAGACCTCCATCAGATATAGTTTAGTGTTGTGCCTAGAAAGCCCCCTATTTTTGGTGGGTAGAAGTCTTATTCCTCTGGTACTATCAGCATTTTCTAAACCCCACAGACAATATTGAATGTTATTTTTTTCATCATCTAAATTTTCAATGTAATAACAATGAAATTCTGATTAGAATTATTCACTTCTTCCTAAATAGAAGCAATGATATAATCATAGAATACTGATTTTTTTTTCATATGGAGGAAGAAGAAAGGTCATTTAAACTATTGAAATAAATCTTTTGTTAACCTCTTTCTTATTGATTCTAATAAACAAATCTTGTTTTTTATCAGACACTCTTAGAGGTCAAAATTCAAGTTTGATATCTCTTAAAACAATTATTAAGTGGGTCTGATGATTTTAATAACTGATATTTTCCCTTTTTTGTTCTTTTTTTTTTCTTTTTTTTTTCAAGCAATCATTTATAGAACAAAGAAATTTTTGTACTTTTTTTTTACTTGTTTTAACAGTGCAAAGTTCATGTTTTGTTTCATTAATAAAACAAAATTAAAATATGAAACCAGAATAATGGCTCCACATACTGTTAAAAACTGATACCAAAAGACTTTCATCTTACTTAATTCATAACTGAATATCTCAACACTGCTGCTTGCCCAGTCGGTTGGGCTGTATAATACACTGACTGCACCTCTGCAGAGGGGTAAGACCCCCCCCCCAATGAGTGTCCTGGATATGGCACTAAACAGTTTGATGGTGAGGTCCCAGTAATGCTAGGGCTTTGAGGAATACGGGGCACCCCTTCATTGCCATTGCTCCCAGGTCCACTCTGGCCTGGTGTGGTAGCACCTTATAGGGCCCTATCTATGGGCTAAATAGAACTAACAGCATACTTATGCTAAACTGAATTGTATGATTAAACTGAATACCTTGAAATAGAAATGTTTTTGACAATTATACCATACTTACATTTAAACTGTGTGCTTATGCTAAACTAAATTATTTCAAATAGAACTGTTTTTTGACTTTGAGGCTGTATTTACACTAAACTGAATTGTTTAACATAGAACTGTTTTGACATGTAACTATGTATAAACAAAATCTGTACATATACTAAATTGAATTAGCTGAATTAGAACTGCTTGACTAAACTGAATAGCTTGAAATAGAAATGTTTTTTATAATTAAACTGTACTTACATTTAAACTGCGTGCTTATGCTAAACTAAATTATTTGAAATTGAACTGTTTTTAACATTGAAACCATACTTACTATAAACCGAATTGTTATATATAACTGCTTGAATAGTTTGAAATAGAAATGTTTTTGACAATTAAACTGTGTACTCATGCTAAACTGAATTGTTTTAAATGGAACTGATTATTTACATAAAAATGGATTTGGCATTAAATAACCTACAAAGGTTGATATGCCATAAAACCCAACAAACCAAACCAATCAATACTGTCTCAATCACAGAAATAATTTTCCAACTTTCAGTTGTATTTAAATATCTATCAGGAAATCAGACTCTCCTTGGTAAAGTTTAATTGATTTATAATTTAATAATCCTATTATGTAATTCAATGATTTAAATTATTTCAGATATTAATATAATACTAATATCAAGAGTGCTTCTCAATCAAATAATAGTTAATGAGTATTTAGCTCATCAGAAATAATTAAATTTACTACTATGTAAGGAGTTTGATTCTCACCGGGAGCATCATACTTGAGCTCTTGCACTAGAATAAGCTTAGTAAATACTTATGGTATTAATTTTTAAAGTAATTTTTTTGTTTTATTGAATTTTATTGAATTGGGGTTTTTTTATTCATGTTTATTGATTGGTTGGTTGTTTGGGTTTTATGGCATATCAATCTTTGTAGGTTATTTAATGCTAAATCCATTTTTATACAAATAATTAGTTCTATTTCAAACAATTCAGTTTAGCATGAGTACACAGTTTAATTGTCAAAAACATTTCTATTTTTAGCTATTCAGTTTAGTCAAACAATTATTCAACAATTCAGTTTAGTATGAGTATAGATTTTGTTGACACACAGTTAAATGTCAAAACAGTTCTATTTTAAACAATTCAGTTTAGATTCAAACAATTCAGTTGAGTATAAGTATAGATTTTGTTGAAACACAGTTACATGTCAAAACAGTTCTATTTTAGACAATTCAGTTTAGCATAAGTACAATTTCAATGTCAAAAATAGTTCCATTTCAAACAATTCCATTTAGCATACAAAAAAAGTTCCATTTCAAACAATTCAGTTTAGCATAAGTATGCAGTTTAAATGTAAGTACACAGTTTAATTGTCAAAAAATATTTCTATTTCAAGCTATTCAGTTTAGTGAAACAGTTCTAATTCAAACAATTGTTTAGCATAAGTATGCAGTTTAGTTCTATTTAACCCATAGATAGGGCCCTATCAGGTGCTATCACTCCAAACCAGAGTGGACTTGAGAGAGATAGCAATGAAGGGGTGCTCTGCATTCCCCAAAGCTCAAGCATTACTGGAACATCACCATCAGATTGCTTAGTGTCATATCCAGGACACTCATTGGGTGGGGTCTTACCCCTCTGCAGAGGTGCAGTCGGAGTATTCTACAGCCCCAGCTGACTGGGCAATATGATTGTTGATATGATTTACTTGATTTAAATTTATCTATAAGTCACTATGTAAACACTGGGAGTTACACAGTGTTATGGTGGACTTGTTCACCCTTAATATAAAGTGGAAGTTACCACATTCATGATAGTGAGCCAGCTTGGTACAGCTTTGAGTTGAGCAATAAAGTGTGTACTGTGATTTACTATAACGTATCATTGTTCTTTCCTGTACTGCAAAGAATGCGTTACAGCACAAAGTAGACCTAATCAAAAAAAGGATCCAAGAACAAAGTTCTAATTCAGCTTAGGTTATATGATATGCACCAATGTCATTGAGAAAGACATGAATCCACCTTTCCCTGCATTTGTTTCAGGTTTGATCTACTATGCATCAAACTAGAGTCAGTTGGGCTCTGTCTGTACGGAAAACAGTACCATGACACAATTCACTCCTCCAGAAATTTGGAAATGATATGCTGTATTGCTTGACATTCATGCTGATAGCGTCAATACCAAAATTTTAGGGTGTTTGGGTGGCAATCTGTTGACAGATTCATATTCATATTGATAAAAACCAAACATTCCACATCATGGTTCTTAGGGTGATCTCATGCAATGGTTACATTATGCTTCCATTTATCTTTCTACATAGCCTCACACCCAATGTGGAAGCCTTCATTGTACCTGGAAGAGGTTGTGCTAACCTAGGTCAAGAGGGTAATTGCTGGAAGATCCTATGTCTGGGAACAGGACTCTGCACCTTACCATACAGGTAGGAAAACCCAGTGATGGATGTCAGAAAATTTCTGTGACTATGTCACCCCTTAGATCTGACCACCTAACACCCCAGATTTTAATCCCCTTGATTATTATGTGCAGAGTGCAATCTGAACAAGCGTTTAACAAAACTCTGCTCAACATGAAAGATAAACTGAAGGTAAGGATAATAGTAGTATTTATCAATTAAACAAGGCGACCATCAAAAAGCTTTGCAGAAGATTCCAAAGTTATCTGGTGGCCATGGTTAAAGCCAGTGGCAATTTCTTTCAATAAATTTAATCAATGTTATTTCAAGATATTTTCATGTAATTTTGGTAAATATATCTGATAAAATAAGATGTCTGTTATTTTAATTTTTGTATAATTTAGATGACAGTTTACCCATCACTCCCTGTGGATATGTTGCCTAGTCGGCTGGGGCTGTAAAATAGATCAAATGCTTCTCTGCAGAGAGGTAAGATCCCACCCCACTAAACAAGTGTCCTGGATATGACACTAAACAATCTGATGGTGATGTTTCAGTAATGCTGGAGCTTTGGGGAATACAGAGTACCCCTTCATTGCCATTGCTACCAGGTCCACTCTGACCTGGAGTGGTAGCACCTGATAGGGTCCTATCTATGGGTCAAATAGAACTAAACTGTGTACTTACACTAAACTGAATTGTTTGAAATAGAACTGTATGACTAAACGGAATAGTTTGAAATAAAAAAATTTTTGACTATTAAACTGTGTATTTATGCTAAACTGAATTGTTTAAAATAGAACTGTTTATTTGTATAAAAATGGATTTAGTATAAAATAACCTACAAAGGTTGATAAGCCATGAAACCCAAACAAACAAACAAACTGTGGATATACATATGTGTATATATATATATATATATATATAGTGCAATCAAAAGGAAACTCAAACCTGGTTTAATTGTCATTATAAATTTATTTCACACACACACACACATATATATATATATATATATATATATATATATATATATATATAGGGTTCAGAAGTAAAATATGGAATAATTTTTTTAATGTTTTTTTCATCTGATTAGTCCAATTTTTGAAAAAAACTTGATAAATTTAAATTTTCATGAGTAGCTTTATTATTCACACACTTTTTCATAAAAATTCAGCCCAATAGGAGTGAGCAAGAAAAAAAACAACAAAGAATCTATGATTTGGTTAATGTCAAAACCAAGCCAAAAAAAATTTCTGAAATAAATAGAGTTTCTTTAGGGGCTCCATCAAGCCCAGAGCTTAACCTCCTTGATTACACTATATGGGACATTTTAGAAAACAAAACAAATGCAACTTCCCATCCGAATATTGGTTCGCTTAAGACAGCTATTGAGGAGGGATGGAATAAAATGTTTGAAGAATTTATTTTGAAGGCATGCAAATCATTTTGAAGGTATGTTGATACAATAATTGAAAAAAATAGTGGCCATGTTGAGTAAATTTATTGTTTTGTGTCTATCTTCTTATTTTGCTGTTTATTTTTTGAAATTAAAATTAATCTTGTCATATGATAAAATTGTTTATTATTATACTAGAATATTCCTAATTTTGCTTCTGCACCATGTATATATATATATATATATATATATATATATATATATACAACAGTAATATTTCCCTCATTTTAAACTCTCACCTGTGTGGTACAACCAAACTTTAAGAAGTGGCAATGGTAGCTCCATCTACTTAATGTCTTAACTTTTTTTTTCAAATGGTTGCAATAAAAATAAACAACTAAGAATTAATAATTGTAAAATTTTTCATTACAATTTCTTTTTTGGTTTACCTTTAAAATAGTATTAAAACAACATGCCAATTGGTTTGAAATATTTTCAGGATTTTTGTTTTTGCTCTCCATAAAATTAAGAATTTTTTTTTTTCAATTAGTACTAAATTACGAAACAAGAATTTTTGAAAAAGTATTAAATTAAAATTTCACCTATGAAAACTTTGTGACATTTACAAATGGCAAGTCCTAAGAAAAACTGAAGAGTTCTTCAATTTTAATGCTCAATGACATCTCTTTTTATAGCCTATCAACCTTTTTGGGCTATTTAATACAAAATCCTGGTTTTTTTTTTAATATATGATTTGTAAGCAAATAGTTTATTAATAGGTTTGGTTTGGTTTGGTTTTATGTCATATCAACCATTGTTAGTTATTTAATGCTAAATCCTGTTTTTACATATATATTAAATACATGATTTGTAAACATATTTCGTCGATGCACATAGTTAAATTATCAAACAGTACTATTTCAAACAATTCAATTTAGCATAAGTTATTTGCTTACACTCAGTTTAAATGTCAAACAGTTGTATTTGATCCAGAGATAGAACTCTATGCTACCATTCTAGTTCAGAATGGACCAAAGAGTGATTACTGGAACTTCACCATCAGATTGTTTAAAGTCATATACAGGACACTCATTGGAGGGGTGGGGTCTTACTCCGCTGCAGAGATGCAGTCAGTGTATTCTACAGCCCTGGTTGACTGGGGTAAGTTTATAAATAACTTTTTAAACAAGTTGTCAGAGCTCATTTGTTTGGACTCAATTAAATTGTTTCAAGTATTCCTATCTAATACAAATAATCCTATTTAATATTAATCCTTTGTTTGCACACAATCAAATAGCAATATTTAAAACCATTTCATATTGGTAATTCTATTCATCAAATAAAAGTAAAGTTGGCGACCGTAGTTGAGGCGGGGGTGTCCTCCTCGTGGTGTAATGGTTAAAGTGTTGGACTGCGGAATTGTAGTACGCAAGTTTGTACTCCAGTCGCACTATTACATTCCCTTTCGGACAAATACCCTTGGGAAAGGTATGAACCCCCTTATCCTCCCAGCTATGGGTTAAATAGTACCTCTACTGTTCTTCTAGGAGAATGGCTTTGGCATTAAATAACCTAAAAAGAGTTGATATGCCATTAAACAAAGAAACCGAAACCGTAGTTGAGGGCAACCAAAGGCTCCCTTTTTAATACCCATCACACCAAAGTGAAGGGGAGAGCACTACTCCTTTCCCTGGATTGCTTCACTTTACTCTTGATTTATACCTTATAATGCTGAGTGTTAAGCAAGGAGGCATCAAGTACCATTTTTTTGAGTCTTTGGTATGATTCGACCTGGGATTGAACCCAGTCTCCCAGGCTATTGGCAAACACTCTAACCATTATGCCAATGGGCCGGTATCAAATATTCTGATCAAATAAATACAATTTGCTCACAGCCATATGGTTTCAAATAACTAACAATAGCAATACTTAGTAAATGATTGAACAGCTCTATTTGACCCATAGATGGGACCCTAACAGGTACTACCACTCTAGGTAAGAGCGAACCTGGGAGTAATTGCAATGAAGTGGTACTCTATATTCCCCAAAGCTCCAGGACTGGAGCCTCACCATCAGATGCAGTTTACTGCCATATATAGGATACTCGCTGGGTGAGCTGGTGTCTTACCCCTCTGCAGAAGCACAGTCACTGTATTCTAATGCCCAAGTCAACAGGGCAGAAGGAAAGACAGGATTCTGATTTTTGAAAAATAGAAAATTCTTTTCACTATTGTGTGTGCTCAAATGTACTAAAACACCTTTTTGTCTACTTTTTATCTTTTCACCATTTATTTTCCCATGGGGGAAATTTATTGCTGAATACAATCTGTATATCTATTGTGAAACAAGTTTAAAGTAAGAAACCAAAAGACATTTTAAGGTGTGATATTTACACTCTAAATTAAAGGATGGAAAGAAATTTGATTGTTTCAAGGACAAAAGACATTTTCGTATCTCGACACTTTCTGTTTTATATTTAGTAATTTACAAAGCTCTTTGCTTCAATTTGGCACAAGGCTGAATGAATGGGGCGCCCAATGAGACTTGAACTCACTCGTGTAGGTTTGCTAGTCCAGCTTGCTAACCATTACACCGCCAGAAGTGCTCTTTCTGTTTTATATTTAACTTCAGAAAATTGAAACAAGGAAAGAAAATAATGAAAATTATCCAAAATTGACACAAATATCTATCTCCAATTATTTTCAGATGGGTTATTGTTTTCCATTAATTTCTGTCATTTTTGATTGATTCTCAAAAATAAAAATTATAATTCAATAGTAAAAATCAAGTGACAGAAATTAATCGATATAATGGTTGATATAATTAATAATGGTTGATGATTTTTACAATTGAATTAAGATTTTTATTTTTATTAAGAAATTATTTACTGGAGAGGGGAGTCCCCATGATGTAATGACTAAAATGCTAGCCTGTAGCCTTGAAGTAGTAATTTACAAAGCGTTTTGCTTAGATGTGGCACAAGGCCATATAAATGAGGCATCCAATGAGACTCTAACTCACTCATGAAGGTTTGCTAGTCTAGCTTGCTAACTATTACACTGCCCGAGGCATGCTCGTAATTTACAAAGCTTTTTACTTAGATGAGGCACAAGGCCATGTAAATCGGGTACCCAATGAGACTCAAATCCATTTGTGTAGTCTTGCTTGTCTAGCTTGCCAACTAAACTATTATAGCTTCAAGTTGTAGTTGTTGTTGGTTGGGTTTTATGGCATATCAACCATTGTAGGTTATTTAATGCCAAATCCTGTTTATACATATATATATCAAATATATATGATTATAAATACATTTTGTAGGTAACATTCTTAAATGAGTCTAAGCTCTTTTTTTGCACACAGTTAAATAGTTCCAAGAATTGCTATATAACAGTCACAATTTAACATCAATCATTTGTTTGCACACAATTTGTTCTATTTTACCCATGAATAGGACCCTATCAGGTGCTACCATTCCAGGTCAGAGTGGACCTGGGAGCAGTGGCAATAAAGGGCTACTCTATATTCCCCAAATCTCCAAGGCTGGAGCCTAGCTATCGGATGGTTTAATGACATCCAGGACACTTGTTAGGGAGGATAGTGCTTACCCCCTTTGCAGAAATGCAGTTGGTGTATTCCATAGCCCCAGCCAACTGAGTTGTATTATAACTTCAAGTGATTATTCTTAATACAAATAATTTATATGTATTTATACAGTATCAACTTACTGGCTCATTGGTCTAGTGAGTAGAGTGTTCACAAATGGTCCGGAAGACCTGGGTTCAATCCCAGGTTGCATCATACCAAAGACTTTAAAAATGGTACTTGATATCTCCTTGCTTAACACTCAGCAATATAAGGTACGTATCAAGGGTAAAGTGGAGCAATCCAGGGAAAGGAGCAGTGCCCTCCACTACACCTTGGTGTAGTAGCTATTGAAAAGAGAACCTTCTGGTCGCCCTCGACAACAGTCAGCAACAACTTATATAGTATCAACTATTCCTATCTAATGATTTTTCTACAGATCTAGTCGTCCCATAGATGGGACTTTAACACATACTACCACTCCAGATGAGAGTGTCTTGATATAGATAACTGAATACCAGAGGGTCAGCTGTTTTTAAGAAAATAGAAAAAATTGCTCATTGTATTGTCATTTGCTACTTCTTTGTCCAAAGGTTATCCCTTAAAGAAATCCACAAGAACATGATGAATACACTAGAGGACAATTCTTCATGCAACAGCATGATTAAGAAATGGGCAGTTGAATTCAAGCAGGTTAGGTTTGGTTTTATGGCATATCAATCATTGTTGGTTATTTAATGCCAAATCCATTTGTATACATACAAAGTTCTATTTCAAACAAGTCAGTTTAGCATAAGTGCACTGTTTAGTTCTATTTGACCCATAGATAGACCCTATCAGGTGTATTAGGACCACCATAAAAAAGGGTCAAAGTTATATCCCCTTGACCATTCAAGGAACAGTTCATCCCCAGCAAATTGGTGCATGCTGGGATACAGAAAAGGAGAGTTCCGCCATGACACCACGAACACAACACGCTGGACTTTTCTAGGCTCTCAATGTCTATATTTCATTTAATTTTAATAACCGTTAGCTGTACTTATTTTCCACAAAAATAAATTCTCTAGTTTATTCCCAATACTTGGCAGGTGTGTTATTTTGTTATAGTAAAAACATAACAAAGTGATACTACTCTGGGCCTGAGTGGACCTGGGAGTGATGGTATTGTGATGATATTGTGACCTGTTGTTAAAATGCAAACAATATAAATGGTGTAAACAAAGAATATTCACAAGGCAATATAAACAGAACAATTTTATATATCAACAAGCAAAAAAAAAGTAAACATTACAAAAACAGTATGAAGGTTTGAATATAGTTTGTTAGATATTTGTGTATGTGTGTGTGTGTGAGAGAGAGAGAGAGTGGGTAACTAACATGAATATTATAGTGAATGAGTATTTTGTTTGAAACAAAAGGTAAGAATATAATCCTTACATACATTTATGTGTTATTATCTAAGTGTATGCGAGAAACTAAAATATTAAAAAGTGTCCTGTATGACTATATGTATGGGTTGACTTAGTATTTCATGCTAAGTACTAATACATATGAGATTGGCAATGTATTTTTGAGAGCCATGTTTTCTCTCATGTTGGTTGTTTGTCTATTGCGGGATGTGACAAAATGTCTGAGGCCGTGCATGTGTGTGAGACTGGAACACATCCGCCTGAAAGGCAGAACAGGAGTGGAAAAGGGTGAGACCTCTAAGTTGTAGACTATATAGGCAACCATTTCGTGCAACTGGCTCCAAAACACAAGACTTACTTTGCGCAGGACAAAATCAAAGGCGCAGACGTAGTTGGAGACACAAGGCACATGATTTCTCTGACCAATAGATTCCTAAAACTAATAAATTTACTGATGTCCCCCGCCTTTTGTTTTGGGAACAAGTGAATCGTGATTCCTATTTTTCTAGAATTTCTAGGATTATGTGGCCATTAACGGCCATTTAAAAAATCCTATAATGGCAATAAAGGGGTACTAGAATCTCACCATCAGATTGTTTAGTGTCATATCCTGGACACTCTTTGGGGGAGTCTTACCCCTCTGCAAAGATGCAGTTGGTGTGTTTTGCAGCCCCAGCTTTTAAGGAAAGCTTGAAATGTAACTGCTATGAAGGAAAGTCTTCCACAGTCACAACACAGGAAATCATTAGCTAAATGGAAGACATGATAGCAGATTAACATGCGACACGGCGACACAAGTTCAAATCCTGGACTAGGCTAAATGCATTTCACATAGCACTAATACCCTTGGGAAAGGTATGAATCCAATTATTCTCCCTCCAGCTATGGGTAAAATAGTAGGACAGATTAGGTTCTTCAGCCTTGGTGAGGCAACTAGTCTAGGAGAAGGAAAACTCTGAATTCAAACCTGTTAAACTCCACTTAAAAAAGGACCTTGTGTCATATCCTGCCCAAGCAGAGGGGTTGGTAAATATGGATAGCAGATTAACATGTGGGATTTGTGGCTTAAGGTCAGGGGCAATGGGCAAGGCTATGTTGCCGTTAGATATCTGACTCCATATTTTGGTTAATTTATTTTACCCCCACATTGGTTAGTTGGTGTAATGCCTTGCCCAAGAAAGTCCCAAAAAGAATTATAGAAAAGAAAAGACAGAAACAGATAAGAGATGAAGACGTTTCTTTCATACTTTCCTTTATTTACTGGGTTCAACAACCATTCCATGGATGTGGGAGTTTTTCCTGAATACATTGAAATGGTTGAATCCCCCAGTTAAGGTGTCAAAAATACGTTAATTTGTTTCATGTATGTAGGTGTCCGCATTTGGTATTTCGGGCTTCCATAAGGGTTAGTTTTCTTTTGAAAGTTTTGTCAAAGTCTGGTAAGGGTTAGTTTATAGTTCAGTAGTGGATCTTGTATATTTCAACATAATGTTGACCAGGAGAGGGCTGCTACTGGGGGAAAGGGACTAACCGACGCTACATCCAAAGATGTATGCGTGGTGCCCAAACACCAGACAGCAAAATGGTGTTGTTGGTTCGACAGACACTGCCTAAAAGAGAAAGAGTACTTGGTCCCCTTTGTCAAGAGGAAATGCCTTTTTCTTTTACGCGTGCGTCATCTCCTTTACCTGTTAGGGACCTCTGGGAGTTTCAGCAAATTTAATAGTTTTCTTTTCATTTTTTTTTTTCAAATTTAATTTCAAATCTAATTTATTTATTTATTCGTTCCCTACAAACAAATAACTGAGCATTACATTGCCAATCATACATTCTTTTATATATAGAGGAATCTTATATTATAAATTGAATTACCATGACCAGAAAATCCGGCAAGCACTTGTATGACATACAGAGCCACTGGACAGCATTACGTCTCATCAGCAGTGTATACTGTAATCTCCCTCACAGGAAATTGAACCAGCAACCACAGAATGCTGAGCTAAAACTCTATGTCTGAGCTACTGGTCAACATCACATGCAAGCGATGTCAAATTAGCTAGTCATGGCAAATGCATGACTAATTAACCTGATGTGTCTCGTAAGTTACATCCATACTCTTACAGAGGACACGGTCACCTCCAGGGCTACATCTTACATCGCCAGTGTTGGGTATCTCAAAGGAATGTATTAGAGCAATTATTGATAACCATCTTAAAATGACTAAGGATTCAGTTTGTTGAGTCCCAAAACTTTTTCAGCTTTATCGGTACATTATACAGGACTATGGAAGAATTTCTAAATATCCTTCTTATACTATTCCATCAACCTTTTTCTCAGTCCACTACAGGGTTCAAACCTTTCCCCAAGATCTTTTCCCTGCCACTCAGGTCACCCTGTTGGCAGAGCTTAAAATACACTGACTGCATCCCCTGTAGAGAGATAAGATCCCCCACACACCAAAAAAGAGGATGTCTTGCATATGGTGGTGAAGTTTCTGTTCTAGAGCTCTGGGGAGTGTGGAGTCCCACTTTCATTGCCATTATTTCCAGGTTCACTCTGATCTGGAGTATTAGTACCTTTTAGTATCCCATGTATGGATCAAATAGATGTTAAGAAATTATTTGTATTTGATAGAAATACTTGATGTCATAGAACTGTAAATTGTCTTAAGAATAGTTAACAGAAGTTGTAATGGTTTACTAACTTGGTTTAATTTATTTGCTGTTTAATGGAATATCAACCTATGTGGGTTATCTAATGCCAAAGCCATCCTAGTAGAAGGACAGTAAGTAAAGTAAAGTTGGCAACCGTAGTCGAGGGTGACCCGAAAGCTCCCTTTTCCACCAAGGTGTAGGGAAGGGCGCTACTCCTTTCCCTGGATTATTCCACTTTACCCTTGATACCTACCTTATACTGCTGAGTGTTAAGCAAGGAGGTATCAAGTACCATTTTGAAAGTCTTTGGTACAACCCGACCTGGGATTGAACCCTGGTCTCCCGGACCATTGGTGAACACTCTATCCACTAGGCCAATGAGTCGGTCAAAGAAGGACAGTAGTAGCAAATTTAACTCATTGATAGGGGTATAATGGAGTTCATACATTTCCCAATCTAAAAAGGGAATATAATATCACAAATGGAATTTGAACTTACTCACTATAATGTCACAGTCCAGCATATTAGCCACCACACCAGAGGGACTCTCCCAATTGTTTACAAAGGATTATTATTATTAGTTACTTATAATATAACTTTCAACTAGCCATAACCACATCTTGAAAAACTCTCATTAGCTATGGTATTGCTGGTTTACAAACAAACGACTATTATTAAATAAAAATAATTACTTGAAATCATATAATTATTAGTATTAGATATGAATACTTGAAACCATACAACTGTGTAAATCATTTGCATTAGATAGGAATACTATACCAACTAAATTATTTGTATCAAGAATAATTACTTGACCCTATAATTGTTTACTAAAGATTATTATAAGCTACTTAAAACCATATAACTGTGTGCAAACAAACAACATTAAATAGAAATAATTACTTGGAGTTATATAATTATAAGTATTAGATATAAATACTTGAAACCATACCACTGTGTGCAAATTATTTTTAATAGAAAGGAAATACTTGATAGCATATAACAGTGTGCAAGAAACTCTTACATTAAAAATATAAATACAAACATACAATGAACATGATTCTCTAACCTCTTGGCACAAAATAAGCCTAGACAGGTTGACATGCCATTAAAATCAATTTGCCTCACAGGCCCATGACATATAAGCCCTAGGTGTGAACTCAGAGTTGTCCTTCTCCAATATCAGTTGCCTTACCAAGGCTACAGATCCCAGTCTACCCTACTATTTTACCCACAGATGGAGGAAGAAAAGATAGATTCATGCCTTTTATATATGAATTTACCAACCCCTCCGTATGGGCTGGATGTGACACAAGGTCAATTTTTTTAAGCGGGGTTTAACAGGTTCAAATTTGGAGTTTTCCTTCTTTAAGACTGGTTGTCTAACCAAGGCTAAAGAACCCAGTCTACTCAATTATTTACCTATAGCTGGAGGGAGAATAATTGGATTCATACCTTTCCCAAGGGTATTAACTCTATGTGAAATGCAAGCAACCTCATTCAGGATTTGAACTCGTGTCACTGAGTCCCTTTCCTACAATGGTAACCATTACACCATGGGCCCCTCTATTATCTTTCATGAAAGCATTAAAGTGAAGTGAACATACTGATTATTAGACATTTTAATTTTGTTTATTGATAATCATTTTCTGTACAAGCCATGAATTCAATAGTACCTCTACTGTTCTTCTCTAAGGATGAATTTGGCATTAAATAACCCAGAAAGGTTGATATGCCATTAAACAAATAACTCAAACCAAATCACTATTGGCAGGATGCAAGATAATGTCCCAACAGTTCAAAGACCAGAGATAAAAAATGGTCGAGAATGGGTTTTGGGAACTATCATGTGATCTCCTTCAGAGACTTTACTAGACATTCAAAATATCTAAAAGAAATAATTATATCTCTACATATGGATTAAAGTAGTGTCTATTCCTGTTTAATATGGAGGTGTTCCCCATGGTGTAGTGGCTAATGTACTAGACTGTGACATCATAGTAAGCAAATTCAAACTTCAGTCATGCTATTATATTTACTTTCAGATTAATACCCTAGGAAAATGTATGAACCCCTAATCCACCAGATATAAGTTAAATAGTATCACTGCTGTCCTTTCACAAGGATGGCTTTAGCATTAAATAACTCATGAAAGTTGATATGCCATTAAACAAAGAAACCAAACCAAACCAAAACATTTTCTGTGCCAATAACTGCTACCCTACCTATTACACATCTATATATACTTATAAAAACACTTATATGTACATACTTATCTTCACTGATATATTAGATGGATGTGTATAAATAGATGGTTATATATTTTAAACCCAAGAGTAGTAAATATTTTACAAACACAACAAATGCTACTAAAGAGAAGGAAGATTAGGTACAGGCAATATTTAATACTGCTTAACACTATTTTATGATAGGTACCAAAACTTAGATAGATAGATAGATAGATAGATAGATAGATAGATAGATAGATATGAAAAGAATGTGATAGAAATTAAGTGAAAAACCAGAATGAGGTTGATAGATATATAAAGAGACATAGATTGATAAATATGTACATAGATAGATATATGAATATATCGGTAGATATGATAAATATGAACATACTGAAGTAGATAGATAGATAGATAGATAGATAGATACATACATACATACATACATACATACATACATACATACATACATATGAATAGATTGTAATAGATAAGAACAGACCATGATATCTCTCTCTCTCTCTCTCTCTATATATATATATATATATATATAGCGAGAGAGAGATTTGAAGAAGGCCAGAGAGTACATATACCAATAATAACAACAAAGATGAAGAAATCAGCCCAAATAAGCTAATATGTCACAATGTCTCTCTTTATAGAATTTTCTGTTGAGAAAACCTTTCTCAAGAAAATTCTTGACATCACAATGGAAATGAATAAAGATCCCATCTTGTTAAAAATAGACAATCCTTCATATCCTTAAAAAAAACTGAAGAATCTAGGACATGTTTACATAGTTTTGTGACATCTTGACTGCACACATGCTTACATTCATTTATTTGGCTAAGCTAATCTTGAACAGGAGCAAATGTGAGACACCCAGTAAAAATGAAACCCACTATACTAGAATTTAGTCAATGAAATTACTGAGCTCATTATTGCTTTATAGCAGATGTTCCTCAGTCTGTCTGTCTGTCTCTCTCTCTGTCTCTCTCTCTCTCTGTCTCTCTCTCTCTCTCTCTATATATATATATATATATATTGTTTTTAAAAGTGTGTGCATGATGAAATATCTTTCAAACAAATTCAAATATTTTAAAATCCTAAAAAAAAAGGAGCCTTTGTTTTGGTCACTTCTTTTCAGACTATTAAGTCAGTGACAATTGAATTTGTAATGGAGGAAATACACATGAGATAGCAGCCAGGTCAATCATAAACCTAACCACTGAAAAGAAATTTGAAATACCACATACAGACTTTCAAATGAAAATAAATAAATACATAATACAGCAAAGACAACAATGCTGGAACAATAATGAAAATAATAAATTATTAGAAATTAAACCCACACTGGGGGAATGGAAGTAAAGCTTTAAAAAAAAAACGAAAAGAGGAGGTTACATTGTCCAGACTCTGGATAGGTCATACAAGGATAACACACTCTTATTTACTCAAAGGAAAACAACAAACAATGTGTTATGCATGTCAGACCAAATACACCGTAAAGCACATTCTCATCAAATGTACCAACCTAGCTCATATAAGAAAAACCTTCTATAATGCAAACAATATGAAGGAACCGATGAGGTTGATATAGCATAAAAGAAAACAAACAAAACAAACACGAAATAGTGACCATCAAAAAAGGCTGGAGTGGGAAAGCCAAAAAAAGGCTTTCTTGGAATATATATTTTTTCTCTTTCCTCCTGTTATTTTGATTAAACATTCATCATTGTTCAAGCAACATTTTTCATCATCTTAAAGTCCTGATGAAGGTTTATTAAAACCAAAACATTTTAACTTTTGACTTTCCATTATAATAAATTCATCACTTTTAGATTAATTTATTTTTCTATTTTCTTCATGCTGTCAGATCTATTTCCATTACTTACTTCCATATATATATATATATATATATATGTGTGTGTGTGTGTGTGTGTGGATAAGTTTCAATAGTATAAACACAGTCAACAGCACTTTGTGACAGCCAGTTTCTAGACTATGAAACCCTCAAACCAATGTTGCAAATTGACCCTTGACCGAGCTGTCAATTAGAGACACACCTGTGTAAATAAGTGGAAGCTGTCACATGGTTTATTGGAAGTTGTGGGTGTCATGAAATAATATATGCAGATGCCTATGAGAGGGTCCATTCAGTTGGAGGTAGTTGAAGGTAGTGTGGGTCAGTGCCTGCTTGCAGTCACTGAGAACGCTTGCTGAAGCAATGGCCCACAAAGCCTCTGATTGAGTACCCCCATCCAAGAAGCAGAAGAAGTGCTAAGTTCTTGAAAATAACACTGTGTGGTCAAGAGAAGAAGAAGTTATGGGTCAATATAATAGTCTGTCTTATCTCCTTCTGTCTGTCTGAGTCACAAACCACAGAAGCTTTGACTCTTAGAAGAATAAAGAAACATATATTTTTATAAAGAAGTGTTGTTCTTTTTCCTTCAACAACTATATAACTCCAAGAGGCTCTCATGTACTGGATATTCCTCTATATACTGTTCTGTTGTGAGGTATTATGGGTAGGGTAATCTAATTTTTGGTGCATTCTGGGAAGAGGAGTCTAGTGAATCATTAATTTATTTTTCTCTATTTTGTTTAATGTTACTTTTTAGTGTTTTTATTATTTATTAACTATTATTATTATTGTTATTATTCCTTTCAAGTTTTTCTCACCATCATTAGCTTGTAGTCTTCTACTGGAGTCTGAGTGACAGCCATTCTCCTCAGGTCTCCAGAACTCTTCTCAGTCTTCTAGCTGATCTCAGCAATGCTGTTGTTAGGATGGTTACAATATCCCCACTGATATTCAATTCTTCCAGTCTCTTCTAAGGGCTCATGAAGACCATTCTTAGTGCATCAACTATAATTAGGATTACTCTGACCTTCATGTTCCAGAGTTTTTTTTTAGTTTGTAGAGAAGAGGAAAATCTCATATTTTGGTTTGGCGCTCAATTTATTTCAACACTTAATTTCACCCAATCAGGATGACTTATCCTATTCATCCCGGACCTTCATTTCCGGCTTGCAAAATGAGTGAGCGGCCAAACCCACTCTTTTTGGCTCGAGACGGCGACCAGAACAGACGTTCCTCTGACCGTCCCTGCTTAGCGATGCTTTTTAACATAGCAACACCAGCAGCAACATGGACACTCAACGAGGGAACCATCTAATTTATGGATTTCCTACGAGGAAACCCAGTTGAACATAAATTGGAAACATACAACATGCCTCGCACAGGCCCAACTTTGTGTCACCCCAAAATTGGCTATGTCGATCTGAGCGTAACTCCGCTCTCGACACTAGTTCCCTTTTCACCTCTGGTCCACACATGGAGACAATGCAGACTCTGCCCCAAATACCAGATACAAAACTACACGGTGACTCTAAACACAATCCCTCACACGTCCCGCAACACACGCTGCCATCTCAACATCCCACTACGCCATTTCGTCTCCAACACTAACAAGCCTAAACTCCACAAGTCTTGCAGCATCAAAAGCAAACCAAATATTTCATACTGCAAATAAAAAACTTCCTTTGTTGTGTTGTTAAAGAAAAGTTTCGTCATTCATTTGTGTTGCCTAAAAAATATAGTGTTAGAGAAATTAACAATTTCCTGAAACACTATAAGTTCTCTGGCAAGGTCCAAATATTTATCTATCTTTTTGCTTTCTTTTATTTTTACTCTGTGATCTGCCAGAACGGCAAAATCCACATGATGGCAAACTCTTTTGTTTTTTTGTCAGTTAACACAAAGTCTGGTCTTTTGACCAGGATAAGGTGATCCATCTGTATCTCAAAATCCCAATGGGTTTTATTCTCTAGGACTGATTCTGATTTGTGCATATACCATTTAGTATTATTATTATAATTTCTTGCAAGTTTTTCATTCAGTGTTAGCTGATGGCCTTTCAATAGAGTCTGAGTGACAGCAAGACTCCTCAGGTCTCCAGGACTCTTCTTAGTATTCTAGCTGTTCTTAACAATGAGTCTGAATGGTTTCAATTGGTCCTTTGATTTTCAGCGCTTCCAGCTCCCTTTCCAAGCATGCCAATTACAATTAGTTTCACCATAAACCTCATGTTCCACAGTTTTTTTAATTCTCAGGTGAGATCCAAATTATCATTATTATTATAAATATTTTTACTCTATGCAAATTTTTCAAGCTGGTTTTAACTGGTGGTTTTTTCATAAAAGTCTGAGCAACAGCAAGTTTCCTCAGATATCCAGGAATCCTCTAAATATTCCACTTGATTATAGCTGAGCTGGAGTTTAAATAGTCTCAATTCTGCCTCTGATCTTCAGTTCTTGCCAGTCTCTTTTCCAGGCATTTGGAGACTGTTCCAAAAGCTCAAATTAGTATTATTATAACTCCCTTGAGAGTTTTCATACCAATGTTAGCTGATAGCTTTTCATAAGAGTTTGTGTGACAGCAAGTCTTCTCCAGTCTCCAGGACTCTTCTCAGTATTCTGTCCAATCTTAATAAAGCTTAAGTCTGAATGGTCTCCACTTATCCTCTGATTTCCAAGTTTTCCAGTCCCTTTATTAATCCTTTAGGGATTGTTCCAATTACAATTGGTATCACTGTTACCTTTATGTTCCATAGTTTCTTTAGTTCTCTAGCAAGGTCTATTTATTTATCTCTCTTTTTGCTTTTTTTAATTTTACTCAGTGGTCTGTAGGGACTGCACAGTCTACTATTTGTTTTTTTGTTTTTTGTTGACTATCCCTACGTCTGGTCAAGATTAGAAGGTATGTTTATATCTAAATATTATCATAATTATTATTATTATTTATTTATTCTTTATTGTCATTTGATTTGGTTAGTCTTTGTAATAGTTAGTTTTCAGATGGCTTAGTTGGAATTTGTTTTCATATCTACATCTGAGTAAAAGTTTACACACGCACACACTTATATATACATATATATTATAATAATCCAGTTTTTGTATATTTGTAAGTTACTGTAACACGGCAAACCCAAAACACTGTAGCTAGATTTCTGTTCATCTCATAATGTTAAAAATATTCTAACTAAATAAAGAATAAAGCAATTTCTAGTCTATTTTGTAACTTAATGATAGAGCTGGGTTTGTGGGTGTTCTTATCCTAATCATTATTATTCCTCAAGGGAGATAATCATTGAATATGAATTATCAAGTACTTCTCATATTTATTAAGAATTAGTTATCATAAAAATTCTATAAATAGGATTTGACTTGATGCTGAGCTTAATAGCTGCCAAAAGTGGCCTTTAAGTGAACATTTAATAAAAACTGTTGTTGGACATAATTACTATGATAAGTAGAAAGTCTTTTTCTACATTCATAAGATAATGGTGTTTTTAATTTAATGTAATGCTTCTGTCAATTTATAAGCCTCAAGTGACCTTACATATATATGATAAGTAAACATGTTAATAAATGCTTATTTGTAAACTCTTAACTGGTGGTATGTTATTCTATCTCCGTAACTGAAATATTTACAATGATAATATTTGCTTGTTTCTTCCTCTCCTGCAAACAATGCCATAGAAAATTTCAAAGATATGATTTTGACTTAAGAAGGATTTATTTGCAGTATAGCTACCAAGAAAGAATTTTACAGTTTTGACCTAGATGTTTCAGCAAGAAATACAGAAGGCATTTTTTAAAGATGTTCCTACTTAAGATAAGGTATGATCAGAGGTGGTGCATAGACTCAGCAATTTACGGGGTTGGGGCAACAAAGCTCTGCAAGTACAATATACAGCATCACCCATAAATAAGTATATCTGTTATAGAATTTTTATAAAAGGACTATCTTATTCTGAACCAAAGATACCAAAATTTTATTATTTCTTGTGGAATATTGCTGGATGAAAATGGATATTATTAGATATTATTTACTATCAAACTCTATAGCATTGAAAATCTAAAACTAAAACTAAAAATGCATAAATAAACTGTATCTCTCTTTTCCAAAATCTCTTTCTTCTTCCGTTTTATTTTACAATAAAATTCTTGTTCTTTGAGTCAATTATTGTAAAATTCAATTTTTTTTAATCAATATCAGATTTTAGTCTTGTTGCAAATAAGTACACTCCAACCAATTTTTTTTTTAAATAAAAAGTCAATTTTCTTCCAAAACAAAGATACCAGGACTTTATTATTATTAATCAAAACTTACGTATTAGCTATTTGCCCATTAATAAATACACCACCGACTATCTTTTCAAAATAAAAAAATAATTTTCTTCTAAACCAAATATACCAAAATGTTATCATTTCTTGTGGAACATTATACAATGAAAATGGATATTATTAGGTATTATTTATTACCAACCTCTACAGCATTGAAAATCTAAAACTGAAAATGAAATTGCATAAATAAACTGTATCTCACTTTTCTAACATCTCTTTCTCCTTCAATTTCATTTTGCAATAAAATTCTAGTTCTTTGAGTCAATTAACCTAAAATTCATTTTCTTTTATCAGTATCAGATTTTACTTATTCTGTAAGCTGTGTAACCTATAAATAAGTAGACCCCTATCAATTTATTTTATTTTTAAAGGTTAATTTTCTTCTAAATCAAAAATACCAGGATTTCATTATTTCTAGTGGAACATTATATAAGTAAAGTTGGCGACCTTAGTCAAGGGAGACCCGAAGGCTTCCTTTTCAACAGCTACCACACAGAGGTGTAGAGGAGGGTACTTCTCCATTCCCTGGATTGACCCTTGATCCTTACCATATAGTGCAGAGTGCTAAGCGAGGCAGCATCAAGTACCATTTTTTGAGTCTTTGGCATGACTCGACCTGGGATTAAACCCTGGTTTCCTGGACTTTTGGCAAACACTATGCACATTAGGCCAATGAACCAGTACAAAGCAGATATTATATGGTATTATTCATTACCAAACTCAACATTACTGAAACATAGTAACCAAAAATAAAATTGCAACACCTCTGACATTAAACATAAAATCATATAGATATATATAAGGAATGTATTCATTTTTTCAGGGATATATATATATATATATATAGAGAGAGAGAGAGAGAGAGAGAAAGAGAGATGTTCTTAGTATGATAGCTATCATCCATGGAAATGGGATCAGCAACCTGAGTTCAAGTCCTTAACAAAGCTGCATGTGTTTCACTTCGTGCTAATGCCCTTGGGAAAGACATTAATTCATCTCTTTTCTCTCCAGCTATGAGTAAATAATAAGGCTGACAAGTTCTTTAGTCTTGGTAAGACAACCAGTCTAGGAGAAAGAAAACTCTGAATTCAAACAAATTGTACTACATTTAAAAATTGATCTTGTGTCACATCCTGCTTGTGGTGGAGGGGTTGGGTAAATACATAAATATCTACATTTTCGGTTGGAGAGTTTCAATGCTTTGGAGTTTGGCAATAAATAATATCTAGTAATGTTAGTTTTTTTTTAAGTTGGCGACCATAGTCGAGGGTAACCCGAAAGCTCCCTTTTCGATAGCTACTACACCAATGTGTAGGGGAGGGCGCTAATCCTTTCCCTAGATTGCTCTACTTTACCCTTGATCCGTACCTTATAATGCTGAGTGTTAAGCAAGGAGGCATCAAGTACCATTTTTTGAGTCTTTGGTATGACTCGACCTGGGATTGAACCCAGGTCTCCCGGACCATTGGCGAACACTCTAACCCCTAGGCCAATGTCCGGACAATGTTAGTTTTAATGGTGTAATATAAATAAAAATAACATAATCTTGGTATCTTTGGTTTAAAAGAAAATAGAATTTTTATGAAAAACTGGAAGGGATCTACTTTTTTATAGCCAATACTTATATGAGGAAACCCATAAAATCTCATAGCCCAGTCAACCGGGGCTGTAGAATAAGCCAACTGCTTTTCTGCCGAGGGGTAAGACACCCACGAGTGTTCTGGATATGATACAAAACTATCTGATGGTGAGTCTCTAGTCCTGGAGATTTGGGGAATGTGGAGTACCTTTTCATTGCCATTGCTCCCCGGTCCACTTTGACCTGGAGTGGTAGCACCTGACAGGGTCCTATCTTTGGATCAAATAGAACTGTTTGATATTTAAATTGTGTGCAAACATTGTTAGTGAGACATAGCAATACTTGGAACCATTTGATTGTGTTCAAATGAATGATGACTGTTGAATACAAAAATAATTGTTAAAAAGAAATACTTGTAACCACCCCACTGTCAGCAAATAAATGATTAATATTGAATAGTATTAGTTGTGTTTGATAGTAAATATTGAAATTAAATGTGTGCAAACAAATGACTGATGTTAAATTAGTACTGTTATGTAGCAATACTAAAAACCATTTAACTTTGGACAAACAAATGATTAATAATAAATAGAATTATTTGTGTTTGATAGAAATACTTGAAACCATTAAACTGTTGCAAAAATACTTAGCTCAGGCTCATTTAAAAATGCTATTAACAAAATGTGTTTATATATATATAATTTATATGTATAAACAGGATTTGGCATTAACTAACATATAATAGTTGATGTGCTATAAAACCCAAACAAACCATAGAAATCTATTTAAAAATATGACAAAAGAGCAAATCTGAAAATATCTTTATTTGAAAAAAAATTTCCACGCTTTTTTCTTATAAAATACCCAATTCATGAATAAATCTGTTCATAAATATGCAATTATTGATAATTTTATTGAAATTAAGTAAATAACTGATTTTTTGGTAGATTTTTGAAATGGAGATGAAATTTACCAACAAATTTGTCCCAATGTAAATTATTCCATATAAGGAGACTCATTTAGTGTGAAAGTTATCATCATAGGAAATGAAATCAGCAACCCAAGTTCAAATCCTGGACAAGGTTGTTTGCATTTCACTTCATACTAATGCCCTGAGAAAGGCATAAATCCATCTGTTCTTCTTCCAGCTTTGGGTAAATAGTATGATAGACTGAGTTCTTTAGCCTTGGCAAAGCAAGTAGTCAAGGAGAAGAAAATCCTGAATTCAAACTAGTTGTACTCTACTAAAAATTGACCATGTTTTGTATCTTGTTTGTGGCAGATGGGTTGGATAAATACAAACAATATTTTAGACTCAGACTCAGTTAACTCTGCAATCTAATCATCGATAGTAAATCACATAAGTAAGTAGTTCAGCTTCAGAGATTCATACCCCAAACAGCACCTCCCTATTATTCTTAAAAGAGAGGTCAGCATAAATCTCTAATGCCTGAGGTATCCATAAAGGAATATGTCAAAGGAGTTGAGCTGTTTTTTGTCTCCTTCCTTAAGTATGCATAAGGGGTCCTCACAGAGAGGCCATTGAATATTACATTGGGACATGGTAATTTCTGGAAAACAGAAGAAAACTCAGGGTTCAAACCAGCTGTAAAGTAAGTAAAGTTGGCAACCTTAGTCAGTGGTAAGCCGATGGGTCCCTTTTCAATAGCTACTACACAAAGATGTAGGGGAGGGCACTACTCCATTCCCTAGATTGCTCCACTTTACCCTTGATCAGTACCTTTTAATGCAGAGTGTTAAACAGGGCAGCATCAAGTACCATTTTTTTTGTCTTTGATATGACTAGACCTGGGATTGGACCATGGTCTCCCAGACCATTGGCAAACACTCTACTCATTAGGCCAATGGCCCACTACTTAAAAATACCAGTTTATTGGACATGTCTTCAGCTGGCAAAAAGAGAACCATCTTCCAAGGAAGTTAGCTACAAATCAAATTCACAGCTGCCTTCACCCTCTTGCAGTTCCAAGCAGAGTGAGTATGGCACATCTACTGGATCTCTATGGAAGAGTTTTTAGCAAAGGGAATTGTATTCTTGCACGTGTTTATATCCTCGCTAATTGTTGTTGGAAAATAAAGGAGGATGAAGAAGTACGAAGAAGAAGATGCCGTAAGGTTTTATATGAAGGTTTTAATGGCTGCCTGGAATAAAGGGTATACATTTATGCTGTAAGTCTCGTAGGAAGGAAAGAAGTAAGGAAACAAAATGAAGTTGTTATAGCATTGAGAAAGCCTTTTAGCAGCTAAATGCTTGAGCGAAAAGTGCATCATTAGGTTAAGGCATTGTTGAATGTGTGAGGAAGATATGTTCGCCATAGCGTAGCAAAAGTCGTGTTTGCTGTTTGAGGACAGAAACAATTGTAGTCACTGTGAGTTTGTGATTCTGGTTGTTTTGGGGAGAAGTGTGAATGTCTTCAGAAAATGTTGCCCAGAGATGAAGTAGCTTGGTGCCGGAGCGGAATTTCGCATCGCAGTCGACATAGCCAATACTGGAGGCGACTAAAAGTTGTTCCTGTGTGTGGCGTATTGAGTTCAGCTAATTCATATTCAACTGGGAACCCTTGGTCTAAGAGAATAGATGCAAGGGGTCCATAAATTAGACGGCTTTCCTCATGGTGGTGCTGCTGCTGCTATTCAAGAGAGCGGACAGTCATTACATCTGTCCTGAACGAAGAAGTTCTTAGAAAGAGAAAGTGTTTGGCAGCTTCCCCAATTTGTACTGCCCGGAAAGATGGTCTGGGCTATAGGATAAGTCATCCTGATTGGGTGAAATTATGCGTTGACCCTAACGGTCGAATTAAATTACGCGCCAAACAAAAATACAAAATTATTTCTGCTACAAGTTCTTCTCTCTGGAGTGAAAGCACCCTGGCAATAAACATAAACCATTGTTTTAACAACTTTTCAAATACAGTTTTTTTTTAACTAGTTAACACAGAATTTTTTATATCAGATTTTCTGATCAGTCATTTTTATTAGAAATAACATGTTGCATGAGAATAGACCTTGTATGAATGTCATCATCTTTAGGTAGCATAAATTGTGCTAACTGTAATAAAGTAAGAAGTCACATAAAAATGTTTGAGATAAAAAAAGAAAGGTTTTGTCCTTCCTTGATTGATGAACAGAGATTGTTGTTGGCTGTCATCATATAGGCTAGTTAAATGTTATGGCATAATGTAGTTGGTTGGTATCACAGCATGTAGTTCGGTTATTATTACCTAATATAATCATAGCTTCATTTTCATTTAGTTTGCTGTTGCTTAGTCATCATTTGATATCTCTTTAAAGGTTGCTGCTGGTTTCTAATCATTCAGCATCTCTTTGAAATTGCTTCTATCAGGATCCTATTCGGACTACTGGGTCAAATCAGGTCTTATTTCCTGTCAAAATGAATCAACTCAGCTCAGAAATTGACTTGCTTGTAAGTCACATAACAGTTTTTGATTCAGAAAATATTTTTATGACCTTTTATTTCCCCTACATATTTGTTCCAATAGTGGATGGGTTGAGCCATTTGAGATTTCAGTTCATCTTTGCAATATGAGCAATGGCAATGGTTAACACTTCCAGTTGGGTTATTAAAAGAAGTTCAAACAGGTTACGACAGACAAAGTTTAATACTGAAAATTAAAATTTTTCTAAGTTTTTATCTATATGTTTCATTTAATTTTAAATGTCTTTGGAGGATCCTCTGCTTTTGTCTGAGCCACAAATTTAACAATTTTCAGGGAAACACAGTTTGTCCTAGTATCACTCACTAGAATCATTTAAACATAAACTCAATACTATTCATGGCCCAGTCAGCTGGGACTGTAGAATACACAGACTGAATCTCTGCAGAGGGGTAAGACTCACCCAATGAGTCTTCTAGATATGACACTAAACAATCTCATCATGAGGCTTCCATAATGGTGGAGCTTTAGGGAATGCAGCATATCATTTTATTGCCATTGCACCCTGGTCCACCCTGGCTCAGAGTGGTAGCACCTGATAGGGTCCTATCTATGGGTTAAATAAAACTAAATGGTATGCTTATGCTAAACTGAATTATTTGAAATAGAACTGTTTTTGACATTTAAACAGTGTACGTATGCTAGACTGAATTGCATGAAATAGAATAGTTTTTACATTTAACGGTGAGTAAACAAAAAACTATTCTTATACTAAACTGAATTGTTGGTAATAGAACTGTTTTGATATTTAAACTGTGTACTTATGCTAAACTGAATTGTTTGAAATAGAACTATTTATATGTATAAAAATGGATGAATTCAAATAGAACTAAAGTGTGTACTTATGTTAAACTGAATTGTTTGAAATAGAACTATTTATATGTATAAAAATGGATTTGGCATTAAATATCCTACAATAGTTGATATGCCTTAAAACAAAACAACACCAAACCAAACTTAACTATACTATTATTAACTCTTAATTGTTTTTTCCTGATTAAATTATCAAGTTAGATTAAGAAAAATGAATACAGATGTTCCAAAAAAACAAAGTGAGCTGATGTTTTGCAAGTATGTTCACTTCAGAAAAGTAGAATGGGACATGAGGTCAAGTTTATTTCCAGGACTCTCCCATGTAAGGGTAAGTAGTGCAAAAAACATCTTAATTACCTGAGCTTTCTTTTTTGCGGGTGCCTGATGCATCAGGGGTTAAAATATCTCTTGCCAACAAAAAAAAAAAAAAAAAAATCAAAAGCCTAAGTAAAAACTATCTATCTATCTTACTCTATATTAATAAATATGTGTGTGCCTGTGTCTGTGTCTGTGTCAGTGTCTTTGTGTATCTGTGTGTCTGTCTGTGTTTTTCAGTCTGTTTGTATCTATTTATCTTTCTTAATATCTATCTATCTATCTATCTATCTATCTATCTATCTATCTATCAATTACATTATCAATCTCATTCTATATTAATATATACATATATGTGTGTGTGTATGTGTGTGTGTGAGTGTTTGTATTTATCTTTCTTGATCTGCTCTTATCTATCTATCTATCTATCTATATCTATATCTATATCTATATATATATATATATATATATATATATATATATATATATATATATATTTTACTTGGAAGTTTTGATTACCATGGCTGGTCAAAGAGGAAAATTTTTCTTGAAATATCGACAAAAAATATCTATTTTTATTTTTTATTCAAAAAATTTTAGATATGATTACATTATATTTTTCAACATTTTTTAAAAATCATTAGCATTATTTCCTTATATAGGCCATGTCATTTTTAACATAGATATATAGATAGAACTGTTTTTAATTATCTCTCAAAGTTTTTGCTTATATATATATATATGTGTGTGTGTGTGTGTGTGTGTGTTTAGAAATCATGTACAACCAATTCTCCGTTATTCTGAATCAATCATGTTACAAAAAAATGAATAAAAAAAATAATTATCTATCCCTGACAGCAGTCGCAACTGATTAACTTCCTGTTATGGTTGCCTACCCCTGCCTAGCGTTTTCTGATAGTTATCTGCCCCTGTTACAATCCCGTGACAGACGACGTTCAGGATTTTGTGCAGAAAGTCCTGCTGTTTAACCTGAGTCGATTCTCTTTCTTTCACCTCAGTTTTTTTTTGTTTTTTATTTAACCGTGAAGGTACAGATTTTTCAGAACATCACTTAACTGTTTTCTAAAGCTGAATATTTTTAAAACCGTAAACCATGGCTACTGATATTGTTGGAGACGTGGCCGCAAGAAATATACACAAAATGGCCATCACCCGTGATTACATTTCACAACCCAGAATCAGTAAGTATTTATTTATCTTTTAAAAATTTTGATTATGTATTTGTTTTACTGGTATGAATTAATTCTTTTAAAAAAAAAAGACACATGGCTTTGTCTTTTCAAGAGATAGCGGCGACAAGATAATTAACCCGGATGCATTGTCTTAGTTCATTTAAGAGCAGAACTTAATTCATGACTCTCAATCTGATAAATCGCGGGGGTGGATATTATAAATTTATTATGATTTCTTTTCTTTTTTTGTTTTATTTAAAGCATTAAATTACCTGTATTTTTGAAATTATTATTGCTGTTGTTGTTTTTTTTTTTTTAAACTTTACCTGTAGTGTAAAGTAACAATTCGAATTTGTCACAAGTTCTTTTAGAAATTAATTTGTTTTTAGTGTATTACTCTTTATTACAAGTAATAATTTTTAAAATTTTCAATTAATTAGGGTGTATATATATAATATATATATATGTGTGTGTGTGTGTGTGTGTCTTTAGTTATCTTGAGAAATACATCGATATCATTCAGACATAAAAAGAGATCGAGATTTTATCATTTCAGTTTATTCTTGTTTATCTATCTTTTTCTTTTCTTTTTTGTTTAATCCAAGGTGTGTGTGTATGTATATATATATATATATATATATATATATATATATATAATGAGTGGGTGAGAGTACTTGGTCTATTTATCAAGTATATATATATAGATATATATATAATTAGTTTGTTCTTATTTATCTATCTGAATATTATCAAAAATCTATTATGGATTTTTTCAAATTTTCTTTATGACATTAAAAAACCTTTTTTTCTTTTTTTTTGTTTGTTTAATCTTTACCTGTAGTATGAATTGACTAAAAGAAAATATTTTGTACAAATGTACTGCACTTTTACAGGTAATATTTGTAAAAATATTTAATTGATTTAAAATGTAAAATTTAAAAGAAAATCATTTTTTAAATCATGTTATGTACATTGTATAATTGAAGGACATCACCTTTCTTTTAATAGCATTAAAACTGCTTTTATGTAAAAACATTTTTTTTTTAATTGAAAAATATGCTTACACTATAACCTTTTTTTTAAATTATTTTAAAAATCTGACAATGTTATAAAATGTTACTATAATTATCAGTTATTGATCTTTACTTTAATTTGTAAAAAAAAAAAAAATTGTCCCCAGTTTAATTTATATATTTTTTATTTTGGGTCTCATTTTTATTGCTATTATTATAATTTATTCTTTTACACCAAATAATTTTTTGAGATATGTGAATTTTATTTTTAGTTGATTGTATTTTTAATTTCCTTTTCATCTATTTATTTATTTTTAAGTTTGATTTAAGATTTATTCAAATTATTGTTACGTATATATATATATATATATATATATATATATTATTTAATATTTTTATCTGGATTAATATACCTAGAAATTTAGAGGTAGCTCTCTCTCAATTAGTTTGTATTTTATTTGTTTGTTTTTTTTCCACACTGCGCTAAAAAATTCAAACAGGACTTCCTTTTAACAAACTAAAACTCTGATATTAACAGTGCATCTGATAAAATTTAAATTGATTAAACAATTTAATTAATTTAATGATAATCAAATCATGAATTATATTCTAACGCGAATTAAGTATAGTTATTATCCGAATCGGAAAAAAATAGATAAACTTAAGAAATTTTGTTTTAAATGATTTCCTTCACACACTATCGCATAAGTTTCTTCTAGAGAGAAATTCGTTCCACCCACACAAAACTGCTTGACTATAATTTAACGGAAGTACTTTTTCTTTTTTCACCACATATTAATAAAGCCTACGTTGAATTATAAAATCATTTTTATGTATATATTATGAGTTAAT
>OY757908.1:52270574-52300574 GCA_963585895.1 Sepioteuthis lessoniana
ATGGCAAACAATAAACGAAGTGAGCAGAAGAAAGAACACAGCCAAAGCAAAACTTAAAGCAGCAAACCAACAAGAAAGAATAAAACTGTGGAAACAGCACTTCGAAAACTTACTTGGAAACCCACCAAAAATAACGCATGAACCAATCACCAGAATAATTAGCAAACAATTAGACATTAAACTTGGACCGTTCACACAAGAAGAACTCGACTCGGTTCTCAGAAAAATTGAAAATAGGAAAGCTGCAGGGCTGGACGAAATTCCACCGGAAGTATGGAAGACCAGACAATTCGACGACATACTGCTCCGACACTGCAACGCAGTATACAATCAAAATCCGTTAGATAGATGGATGAAGGAATGCATACTCCCCTTCCCTAAAAAGGGGGACCTCGGATTAGCCAAAAACTACCGAGGCATAACACTTACATCCATAGCTGCCAAAATCTACAATGCCCTACTACGAAACAGAATAGAACCCAAAATCGACATCATACTTAGAAAAAACCAAAATGGCTTCCGAAGAAATAGATCCACGACCTCACAAATATTAACCATCCGCAGAATCCTTGAAGGTGTACGGGCAAAGAACCTACAAGCGACATTAATATTTGTCGACTTTACCAAGGCTTTCGACTCCATTCACAGAGGAAAGATGGAACAAATCCTACTAGCGTACGGCATACCTAAAGAAACCGTAGCGGCAATAACGATTCTCTATAGAAACACTAAAGTAAAAGTACGATCACCCGATGGAGACACAGAATACTTTGACATTGTAGCAGGAGTACTACAAGGGGACACGCTGGCCCCGTACCTCTTTATCATTTGTCTAGACTACGTACTTAGAACATCGATTGACAAAATCAAAGAGAGTGGCTTCGAACTGACGAAGAAAAGAAGCAGAAGATACCCCGCAACAACAATTACCGACTCCGACTACGCCGATGACATAGCGATACTGGCAAATACACCTGACCAAGCCGAAACACTTCTGCATAGTTTGGAACGAGCAGCAGCAAGCATAGGCCTCTATGTTAATGCACACAAAACGGAATATATGTGCTATAACCAAATGGGGGACATCTCCACTCTAGAAGGAACCCCACTTAAACTAGTAGACAAATTCACGTACCTAGGAAGCAGCGTCAAATCAACCGAAAAGGACATCGAAACGAGGCTAACGAAAGCATGGACAGCTATCAATAGGCTATCGATTATATGGAAATCAGACCTAACCGATAAAATGAAACGCAGCTTCTTCCAGGCAGCGGTCACATCGATACTGCTATATGGCTGCACTACATGGACGCGAACAAAACGGCTGGAGAAAAAACTGGATGGCAATTACACAAGAATGCTGCGTGCAATCCTGAACAAGTCCTGGCAGCAGCAACCCACAAGACACCAACTGTACGGCCACCTGCCCCCTATCACGAAAACTATTCAAGTTAGACGAACCAGACATGCAGGACACTGCTGGAGAAGCAGAGATGAACTCATAAGAGATGTACTCTTATGGATCCCCACACATGGCCGCGCAAAAGCAGGACGACCAGCTCGAACGTACATTCAGCAGCTATGTGAGGATACAGGCTGTTGTCCTGAAGACCTACCTAGGGCGATGAACGATAGGGAGGAGTGGCGAGAGAGGGTCAGGGATATCCGTGCTACCAGCGCGATATGATGATGATGATATGTATATATATATATATGTGTGTGTGTGTGTGTTTGTGTTTATGTACGTATATATATATATATGTGTGTGTGTGTGTATATATATATATATATATATATATATATATATATATATATATATATATATAATGTATTTTAGCGTCCATATCAATGCACCCAAAACCGAATATATGTGCTATAATCAAGCAGGCAATGTCTCCACACTTGACGGGACCCATCTAAAATTTGTAGACAAGTTCACCTACCGAGGGAGCATCGTCTTATCAACTGAAAAGGACATCGACGCGCAGCTAACAATGGCATCGACAGCTCTCGATCTTATTGAAATCAGACCTGACAAATAAAAGGAAACGCAGTTTCTTCCAGGCAGCAGTCGTATTGATACTTCTGTATGTATGCACTACTTGGACGCTAACTAAACGGCTGGAGAAGAAGCTAGACGCCAATTACACAAGAATGCGTCATGCAATATTGAACAAGTCCTTGTTGCAACACCCCACAACACACCAACTAAATGTCCACCTGCCTCCCATCTCGAAAACTATCCAAGTTAGACGAACCAGACATGCAGGATACTGCTAGATAAGCAGGGATGAGCTCATAAGTGATGTACTCCTATGGACCCCACATATGGCCGGGCAAAAGCGGGATGACCAGCTCGAAGATACAATCAGCAGCTATGTGAGGATACGGGATCTAGCCCTGAACACCTGCCAGAGGCGACTAATGATAGGGAGAAGTGCCGAGAGAGGTTCAGGGATATTTGTGCTAGCGGTGTGACATGATGATGATGATATATATAATGTGTGTGTGTGTGTGTGTATCAATCTGCGGGACCTGGAGGGATATGTCATAGACAGGCCAAAATGGTAATGCTCGGTTCACAGAGCTGCTGCCAACTTTGAAGAGGCCTGATGCCAAAAACTCACTGCTGCCTGAGAGAGACACCGCAGAGCAGCCTCAGCAGTGATCACGACAACTGACTTCCAGTGCCCCCACTGTTTTAGACTCTCTGCCAATGGGCTAGGGCTGCGTAGCCATCTACCTGTTCATAGATGAATTGTAGAACACCAACGTCATCATCAGATCCAATGGACAACCACCAATATGTAATGTGTGTGTGTGTGTATGTATATATATATATATATATATATATATATATATATATGTGTGTGTGTGTGTTTGTGTATACATAAGTGTAATGGTTATCATCGTAGGAGACACGAGTTCAAATCCTGGACAAGACTGATTGCATTTCACATAGCACTAATACCCTTGGTATAGCTATAAATCCAATTATTCTCCCTCCAGCTATGGGTAAATAGTAGTGCAGACTAGGTTCTTCAGCATTAGTGAGGCAACTAGTCTAGGAGAAGGAAAACTCTAAATTCAAACCCGTTAAACTCCACTTAAAAATTAACCTTGTGTCATATCCTGCCCGAGCAGAGGGGTTGATAAATATAGATAAATGTATTACAGTATTTGGCATTAAATAACCTAGAAGGGTTGATAGGCCATAAAACACCGCCGAACCAAACAAATTATTATCATTATCATTTTTTATCAAATAGAAATAGTTACTTGAAACCATATGATTGAATATAGATTGTTAGTTCTAATGATAATTACTTCAAAGTAAAATTGTTTATTAAGTATTCAAGTCCCTTACTTGGAAGCATGTATGCGAGTCCTTGTACCATCATGGTTGATGAACTTGGACTGTGACATTGTAGTAAGTAAGTTCAAACTCCAGTTGCACTATTACATTCACTTTCAGCCTAATATCCTCGGGAAAGATATGACCCTTCTTATCCCCTCAGTTATGGATTAAATCGTACCCCTACTATTCTTCTACAAAGATGGCATTAGCATTAAATAACCCAAAGAAGTTGATATGCCATTAAACAAAGAAACCAAACCAAAAATGTCTGATATATAGAACTAGGCTTCCTTGAGTCAGAGGTATGAGTTCAAGTCTCACTTGGAGCTTATTCTTGTTTATGGTGTGTGCTGTTCCTTGCTACTGTGAAAGTGACAAACTAGGTTAGTTTTGATAAAAAAAAGGAACTAGTCAAATTGATAATGATAAAGTTTCAGCTAAAAAAAGATAAAATGGATAAATAAAAATATACTCTTCCGCATTTTTTAAAACTTTTTCCAAGTTTATAATCCTCTATAAATTACTTCGATAATGACCAAGGATTTTTTTGCTCTCTAAAACAATTTTCAGTTTGTTCTTTGTAAAAATGAATCTAGTTAAACTAAATAAGTTAGGGGAATTATGGTTTTTTTGGGGGGGGGGTTAAAAATTTTCCCTCTCAATTAAAGATTAGATATTTTTATGTAATTATCTGATGTAAATTTTATGTAATCATAAATTACAATGTTTAAATCTTCACTAATTTTATAGAATGCCTATTATGCTTGTACAAAATAAAAATTCAAAGCAGCATTTAGGGCAACTTAGGAATTTTAATTTTTTTTGATGGTGCAATAAGTTATGTCTGATGTCAAAAGTGTTTTGTTTTGTTCCTTTACTTTTATGCAAAGTCATTAATAAAATACATACAGATAGCAAATAATTATCTTCTTACAAAATGCAGTCTCATGTTCCAACTATGAATCCAGGCCTATTGTTTCAAGACAGCTTAACTTTGCAGACAAGGTGATTTACTGAATAAAAGAGTACTGGTAATTTTAGAATGAAACATTCAACACTTCAAGTTGGTAGCGATGATCAGATATGTATTTGTTATTATTAAACATTTTTGTGTGTAAATGATTGCTTCATGTACTTTGAATTGATTCGGTCTTGTGACATTTTCAAGGAAAGGTCCAAGTTTTTTCTCTTGGTTAGGATTTCAAAAATACATTTGTTTGCATAGTGTCCTCTTAAAGATCTAAAAATTACCGTAATTAGTTGTGTATAACACATGCCCTTAATTCTCGGCTACAAAATTCTAGAAAAAATACCTCATGCATGATGATATGATATTGACATTTTGGAATTTGTAGCAACTAAATTTAACATTTGTTTCACTTTTTCTCCAGCTTGTATTGACTAAAGATAAGAATTTATATTGTTTTTGAAACTCAAAATTTACACTGTATTTAGAGTAAAAGCAAGAACATATTCCCACCAAAATGTAACAAACTTTGGACGAAAATAAGTTTACAATAGAAACAAATGATAAATAAACATGCATTCCAATGGCTATTTCTCTGTTGCTGTATTAAAACAAATGTCTGTTATCTTGGATAGGACACTAAACAATCTGATGGTGAAGCTTCAGTAATGCTGGAGTTTTGGTGAATGTGGAGTGCTTCTTCATTGTCATAGCTCCCAGGTCCACTCTGGCCTGAAGTGTAGCACCTGATAGGCTCCTATCCTGGAACCATTTAACTTTGTTGACATGCTAAACTGAATTGGTTGAAATAGAAGTTTGTTGGTTTAACTATGTGTAAAAAAAAAAAAAAAAAAAAAAAAAAAAAAAAAACTCTACTTATGCTAAACTGAATTGTTTAAAATAAAATTGTTCTTACATTTAACTGTATTTAAATAAATGACTAATTGTATAAACAAAATATTGTGTACTTTTGCTAAACTGACTTGTTTGAAATTAAGTGAAACCTTTTAACTGTGTGCAAAATAATGAGCTCAGGCTTGTTTAAAATGTTATCAAGAAATGTGTTTAGAAATCATATATTTGATATGTATAAAAAGGATTTGGCATTAAATTACCTACAATGGTTTGGTATGCCTTAAAACTAAACCAAAATAGAGAAAGAGAGAGGTATTTGTAACATAGATATAACTTTTGGTTATACTATCCCAGATATGGCAATATATGTGGCTGGGGAAAAAGTTAATATTTGATTTTCATGTATAATACGCACCCCTAACTTTTTAGTTGAAAAATCTGGAAAAAAGTAGTGCATCTTATACACAAATAATGCTGGTATACAATTGTAATGATTACCAGTAGAAAAAAAAATCATGCAAATTATTAATTTTAATCCTATATACCAACCCCTGCGCTCAGGCAGGATATGACACAAGGTAATTTTTTTTTTTTTTTTTTTTTTTTTTTTTAAGCAGAGTTTAACAGGTTTGAATTCAGAGTTTTCCTTCTAGACAAGTTGCCTCACCAAGGGTGAATAACCTAGTCTGCCCTACTATTTGCTCACAGCTGGAGTGAGAATAATTGGATTCATACCTTTCCCAAGTGTATTAGTGCTATGTGAAATGCAATCAGTCTCGTCCAGGATTTGAACTCGTATCACCGTGTCCATTTCCTACGACAATAACCATTACACCACTTTGTAAAACCTACCACACTTTAAACTGTCACCTGTGTGGTGCAAGTGAACTATGCTATGTTGCTGTTTTGGATAGAAAATTCTATCTGGAACAGTATCATTCCAACACATGAAATGAACACAAAACGCTTTCTGTGTAGTAGTTACAGATTCACTAATCTTAAAAAATTATTTCAACAGCAAACATAGTATTTACCAATCCAAGCCATTATTGTAACTGATTGTATCTGGAAGAAAAAAATAGTAAGGCATTAACTCGTTGGAGCTAGCATTGCCACTTGGTTAAGTTACTTTGCACTACGCAAGTGATTTTAAAATATGGGAGGTATTTCTGCCACACCCTATATATAAAACTCAATGCTATGCAACTTAGTCTCGCAATAAAGAAATTCTATTCTTCTGGCAATGAAAGGTGTTGTCAGTAATTTTTCTAAATATACACATACAAAGCTTTTTACAATGTATTAACAATTTGGTCTCAATACATAAAAATTTATAATAAGGCTTAGAATACTGTTTCCCTAACAGAGGGGTAATATTCCCTGCCTAAAAAGGGGGGGTCTCCTGGGTATGATGCTAAATTGTACCTGGTAGTGAGGCTCCAGTTCTGTAGATCTGGGGAGTGTGGAGTAACTCCTTTATTGCAGTTACTCCCAGGTCCACTCTAACCTAGAGTGGTAGTACCTGTTAGGGTCCTATCTATGGGTTAAATAAATCTGTTTGAAAATTATTTGTATTAGATACAAATACTTAATATCATACAACCATGTGCAAAAAGCTTAAACTGCACAGAAAATGTAAATACAAGCATATATGCAATTCCCTAACCTCTAGGCATAAAATAATCCCAGGCTGATTGACATACCATTAAAATCCATCAGTCAGTTACTAAGAAGTCTTGTGGTTATGGTAACTGCATTCTGCTGACTCCAATGAGAAGTAAAGAGCTGAAGCCACACTCTATCTATGATGGTACATTGGTTTCAGTAGTAATGAGGTGGAGTTGCTAGCTCTATGATTCCTGGTTTTTCTTCTCCTAGACCAGTTGCCTTACCTAAGATAGTACAATCTTGTCCTATTTACCCATAGCTTAGAGGAGAAGATGAATTAATGCCTTTCCTAAGTGTATAGCACAAAATGACAACACAAGTCCAGAATTTGAACTCATTATTGTAGGATGCATTATTTGACAGCGGATCAAATAATGGAATTTGTCTTTCCTCAGCAGTGAAACATAGCTGTTAAAACATGATATAAAACTTTGTATACACCTTCAAAATTGAAAGAATTTGGATCCAAATCTTAAGTCACCAAATGTCCGTCTGTGTGACTAAAACTCTGCCATTTTTGGCCCAGTTCCAATTGAACTCTGAAGAATTTTTAGTCATGCCTGGAAAGGTTTCAAATTGTTTTAGATCCAGCTTACTGGTTGTTATGTTGGATCTTATCTCTCACCTTTTGTCTTACTGTTTACCTCACTGTAAAAGGTGTTTATTTCATACCCAATGTCAGTAACCCACTCACTTGGTAATCTTTACCAGAGACGGCTCTCTCTCTTTCTCTCCAAATATGCACTTAAATCCTCTCTGTTGCAGCCAGGTGTTACCTTAAAAGGAAATCAATTTTATAACAAAAGTCGACTGTACTTTAAAAAAAAAAGTAGTTGGGGGCTTAGAAACCAAATGAAAAAAAACATTGGTTAATATTACACTTTTAAGTCTGGAAAATATTTATTTTTAGGGGTTTTTGAAAGTAACTGAGATCTCTGAACAAACCCAAAGCCATCTTTCACACAATATGCTTGGTTTAAACAAGACAATAAGCTAAGCCATAGTAAATAAACAATTAAATGTCCTTTTAAATATGAATAATTATTCTAAATTTGGGTAAGTTATTCAATATCCTTTATTTTGTATTGGATAAGAATACTTGAAATCATATAACCATGTACCAACAAGTGATCAATATCATTTTGTAAGAATAGTTACTTGAAACCATATAATTGTATATAAATTATTAGTAGTAAGAATAGTTACTTAAAGCTTCCATATATGTATGTATTTTAATACTTTTACAGATCTTTGTGGATTTCACATATCAAATTTATAGATATTTTTAACTGGTGTTGAATACTAGCTTACCTGAGGATTCTTTACAACATGAAACTCCGAGTCATAAATTTTATTTATTTATTTTTTTTTGTTTTGGTTTGGTTTTAAGTATAAGATTATATGTGTGTGTGTGTATGTATTTAAGCTCCAGATTTTCTTGTAAGCATATTTTATTAAAGATGAAAGATAAGGAGTTGTTTTTTTATTAGCCTTTTCTTGTTTGCAAGTGAGGTATCACAAATATGATGTTGCGACAGTTGATGTGTAGAATTCACGGATCAGGATCACATGACTATGAATCACTGGCAGTGGAATTATGCACCTGTTATAGATGCATTTAAGTATTGCAGCCCCCTAAATTAAAAGAATTTTTGTTAAATGTCAGGGTGCCTGTTTTTATAAGACTTTTTTCTTCTAATATTTGGAGTTGGGTGGGGTGGTTTTTTTGTTGTTGTTTTTTTTACAGTTTCTATTAAATAGGATTTTTTTTATCTTTAAAATCTTTCTAATTTGTGGGGCTTTTGTGGTCATGTAAGATATGTTTATTAATGTGTATATGGATTGTGTGAGCATTAGGTAAATGCTAAGTTAGTCTACAGGAAAGAATGATGGTTGAGTGTCCAATGTATGAACTATATAGAATGTCACTGTTCTAATTACTGTGTATATAAAGCACCTGTTACTTTGTCTTTTTAATGACATCGCTTTTTCAATACTCCATTTTGTCTTCCCATCTGTGTCAATTTGTATATCCTCCATTGTTTATTTATTTCCTCTTTAAAAGATAATTTATCAAACATTAGAACATGTGGTGGTAAGGAAAGCTATTCAATTGTCCCTAAATAACATAACAAAAGCTACCCACCCACTACAAATGTGGGTTTGTAAAAGTTTGTTGACTTTTGTATGCAAACTTTAAAGCTTTGTTTAGTTCAGGGAGAAACTAACTGTAAATAATAGTATCAATGATTGTTCTTTTACAAGTTAGCTGGTGTCAGATGTGTATAAAATAGCAAGGGAGAAAGAAAAATGATACAAACAGTTAAAATCCAGGGTCTAAAATTCAAGGACACAGTGAGATAAGTAGGGTGGGATGCAATTTCTCTTAGTTACCGTGCTGAACTGGAGTTGTAGAAATATAAACAAACAAGTTCTTTTAGTCCCTTACATATGTATTTTTATACTTTTACATATCTAAGTAAAGTTGAGGGCGACTCGAAGGCTCCCTTTCAATATCTACTAAACCGAGGTGTAGGGGAGGGCACTACTCTATTCCCAGGATTGTTCCACCTCATTGGGCTAGTGGGTAGAGTGTTCTCCAATGGTCTGGGAGACCGGGGTTCAATGCCAGGTTGAGTCATACCAAAGACTTTAAAAATGGTACTTGATGCATCCTTGCTTAACACTCAGCGTTATAAGGTGTGTATCAAGGGTAAAGTAGAGCAATCCAGGGAAAGGAGTAGCACCCTCCCCTACACATCGGTGTAGTAGCTATTGAAAAGTGAGCCTTTGAGTCACCCTTGACTACGGTTGCCAACTTTATTTTACATATCTATGTGTAGGAGTCCTCATAGCATAATGTCTAATGTACTAGACTGCAACATCTTAGTGAGTTCAAATTCCAGTTATACTATTATGTTTACTTTCATACTAATACCTTTTGAAAAGGCTTGAACCCTCTTATCCTACCAACTATTGGTTAAATAGTACCACTACTGTTCTTCTACAAGGATGGCTTTTGCATTAAAAAACCCACAAAGGTTGATACGCTATTAAACAAAGAAACCAAACCATCTGTCCAAACAAAAGTGTTGAGATTTGATTGACTGGTGGGGTTAGATTATATTCAATTGAAGCAAGTGATGAGAAGGTTTGCTTTTGAGTTTGAGTAGTTTCTGCTAAAACTGCAGATGTATATTTTGGGGTTCAATGTTTTCCTTACAAGATGGAGTTTTTGCCTCCCTAAAAAATGGTTTGAAAACCCTCAAAGATGACCTTCTTAAATTATCCTCACATAAATGTGGGGACTGAACTGTGACATTTTTTTTTTCTTTCATCACCAAGATTTAGTGACAACTTATCAATTTGATTTCTTCAATCTTTTTAAGAAATCCACAATCTTAGATGGTCTGTTAGATGGAAATGTTGATCAACCAGGAGTAATCTAAAATGGTTTAATGATCTTATTTTGTAGTTGTTCATTCTAAAATTGAAAAGCTATTTTGATTTCCATACATAATATTTGGAGCAATTTATGTATTCTAAAAGGTGAATAATGTTATTGCTTTTCGAGTTTGATTCATGGTAGATTTTAAGTCCTATTGATTATACTGAAAAATAACAAAACAAAAAAAATTTTTGATCTGCTATATAGACTCAGGCATATAGTGACAAAACATGTTTATCCCATTTATAAAGAGTTTTTGACTAAAACATGCTTCTCTATACACATCACATATTCTTCTTTAAATTTCATATGGTTTGCACTTCTCAGCCAGCAAAAATTTGATAACAGACTTCTGTTCAAGTTTGGTGCAATCTGTTTTATTTATCACCATTTTGAATAGCCTCAAAACAATTATTTTTGTGAGATGAAAATAATTTTTTGTTATAAACCCATTTTAAACAATGCAGAGTTTACATTTATGAAAAAAAAATTTGCTCTTTTCAAAAAAATCCTGTTATTTATTGAATGCCCTTTATAAATATAATAGATCCTTTCCCAGTTAAAAAAAATTATTCCCCTTATTTATTAAATGACACTCATAGACATAATAGGTCCCTTCTCAGGTTAAAAAAATTGCCCTTATTTATTGAATGATCCTAGTAGATATGATCGGTCCCTCCTCAGTTAAAAAAATTGCCCTTATTTATGGAATGATCCTTATCGATATAATAGGTTTCTCCTCAGTTTAAAAAATTACCCTTATTTATTAAATGACCCTTGTATCTTTCTCCATGCTTATTACTTACCTCACCCAAATTATGCGTGTAGAAAAAAAAAAAAAGAATACCCTGCCCTTCTATTTTTTGCTGCACTGCTAGCCTGATTATTAACTCAACATTGTTTTTGAGCTCTGTGAAACCTATGAAAGGTCAATACAATTAATGAATGAATTCCGTATGCCTCTAAACTTGCTGTCAGATATCAATTCCCTGATCAAATAAGAATGCTTGTTTTCAGTTTTGAATCATTTTTCTATGCACCAAATTTTATTTTTAGGTGTTAGAATCTACAACAATTGTATATCATTGCTTTAACATAATTAAGTTATACTTGAAGAGACAAAAAGAGGACCATTTTACAAGTTTACTACTCTCATATGATATATATTTTAAAAAATCCCAACATGCTAGAACAATTCTAACCTCAGGTTTACAATGAGTTCATTTAATTTTATCTAAAACACACATTTTTACCTTGGTAGCAAAAACTTCATTGTTGCCCTGTCAGCAGAACTTACACTACATTGATTGTATCCCCTGCACAGGGGTAAAACCTCCTTCCTACCAAAAAAGTCCTGAGTATGACACTAAACTGCATCTGATGATGAGGCTCCAGTTCTGGAGGTCGAGGAAGTGTGATGTATCCCTTCATTGCTATTACTTCCAGGTCCACTCTGACCTGGAGAGGTACCTCTTGTTAGGGTCCCATCTATGAGTCAAATAGATCTGTTTGCAAATTATCTATGTTTAATTGGACCAACAACTACATAAAAATATGAATATACAAGGAATGTAATTCTTTAACCTGTAGGCAGAAAATAATCCTAGACTGGTTGACATGCCACAAAAATCAATCAATTAATCAATCAAAAATTTTATTGATCAGTTTTAGAGAACTAATCTATTTGATAGGTTTGGATCAGAATTTATTTCTTCCATCACTTAACTGGCAAAGTTTTGTTCTTTTCAGTTTCATTTTGGATAACTTTGTTGTTTAAGACTTTATTTCTTCCTCTCATATCTCGAAGATTTTTGGGCCTACCTAGTTCTGTAAATAGATCTCTCTTCAGGTTTTACTTTAGTTTTCATTCACACTGTACAGTTGCATGTTTGCTGGAATGTGAATTTATTGCACACAAAAGTGGTATTTAAATATTTACTTTGACAAAAAAAACCCTCCCTTCTCAACCCAAATAGCTGCACAGTGAACCAAATTTTAAAAGTTGTGTTTGTAAATCTGTGATATTATTTATAATGCATTCATGACTGGTCATAGTGTCTGTAATAAACACTGTCTACCAGTGAGAAACCAAAGACGCAAGTATGTCAGCTCTCAAGTGCCCTAGGGCATACTGACAAAATTAAACTAGTTTGAAGACTGACAAGTATAATAGTATAGAGAAGGAAAAATATTTTATGAGTGGAAGGAGGGGGATCGAACAACTTGCAGAATGAAAAACATTTAATTCATTTTTAGTTGAAGGCAATCGGGTGGTGGTGGTATTATCATTCAATTTTCAGCTTTACTTTTGATTTCTTGCGATCCTTCATCAGGTCTTTACCCAAGACCTAGGGTAAGAGAACATAGTGATTATATGCATTTTTGTGTGCGTGCTGCCTTTTTTTAGTGTTGTTGTTATTATTATTGCGATACAATTTTAGGTGAAGGCAGACGAGTATGAGTTGTATTTCAGTTTTTTAAAAATCTTCTCTGCAGCTATGATAAATTGGTTGCCCAGTCAGCTGGGGCTGTAGAATACACAGACTGCACACCTGCAGTGGGGTAAGAACCCACCAATGGGTGTCTTGGATATGACACTAAACAATCTGATGGTGAGGTTCCAGTAATGCTGGAGCTTTGGGGAATAAAGAACACCCCTTCATTGTCATTGCTCCCAGGTCCACTCTGGCTCGAACTGGTAGCACATGATAGGGTCCTATCTATGGGTCAAATAGAACTAAAATGCTTACTTATGCTAAACTGAATTACTTGAAATAGAATTGTTTTGACATTTAACTGTGTATGGACAAAAACTATACTTATACTAAACTGAATTGTTTTAATTAGAACTGTTTGACTAAACTGAATAGCTTGAAATAGAAATGTTTTTGACAAACTGTGTATTCATGCTAAACTGAATTGTTTGAAATAGAACTGATTATTTGTATAAAAATAGATTTGGCATTAAATAACCTACAAAGGTTGATATGCCATAAAATCAAAACAACCAACTAACCAACGATGATAAATTGAGGAAATATAGGGACAGAACTTCTACCAGTGTTCTTCATAGATATTTTGAATCAAACCACTTGTTTTTAAATTAACTATTTTAATTAACATCATCTGTACATGAATTAATATGTTCTTAGCTCAGTAATGAAAAAAAAAAATTCCACAGCAAATATTTATCATCAAGTTGCACTACTTGCACAGACTTTCTCTTTCTTCATCCATCCCCATCATCCATCAGTCCCGGCAGGTTTTCCAAACTACATCCTGTGTCTGCACTGAGATGATGTTGATAAGTTCTTGCTGGTTGGTCAACACTGACACATCCATGTGTAGGGATCCATAAAAGAATATCACTTCTAAGTTCATCCTTGTTTCTCCAGCAGTGCCCTGCATGTCTTGTTCATCTTATTTAGATGGTTTTAGAGATTGTAAATAAATATCTATACAGCTACTGTTTTATGGGGTGTTGCATCTAAGATTTGTTCAAGATAGCTCATAGCATTCTTGTGCAGTTTCCATCCAGCTTTTTTCTATATGTTTTGTCAGCATCCATGTGGTGCATCCATACAGTAGTATTGGCGCAATTGCTGCTTGGAAGAAATCCTGTTTTATTTTATTGGATAGATCAGACTTCCATATGACAATATCCTATCAATAGCAGTCAATGCCTTCACTAAGTACATATTACTATTGCTCTCAGTCGATCAGATACTGTTGCCAAGGTACATGAAATTGTCTAATTTCTGAGGACTGCCATAAGCTCCTTCATTGTCAAGGTATCTAATGCTTCTCCATCAGTCATATAAAACTTGGCTAGATCACACTAGGAAAATTTCAAACTTGATGAATAATTGTGTAAGACTAGGACTTAGTTCTTAATTCATCCTTGTTCACCCAATCAGTATATCCCAATTGCATCTCCTACCGAGGAGTAAGACTTCCTTTTCCCATCTATAAAGAAATGTGTATGCTGGATATAACGCTAAACTGTATCTGGTGGTGAGGCTCCAGTTCTGGGGTTCTAGAGTGTCGAGTCACTTCTTCATTGCCATTACTTCCCAGTTTTACTCTGATCCAAGGTGGAAGTACCTATTAGGATTTCATCTATTGGTTAAATAGATCTGTTTGAAAATTCTTAGTATTGAAGAAGAATACTAGAACCTATATAACTACAAATTATTTGTATTAACACTTACTTGAAACCATATAACTATTTACAAAGGATTATTATTATTATTATTATTAGTTACTTGAAATGATTGCAATAATAATGTTGGGTTTGGTTTCATGGCACATCGACCATTGTTTGTTATTTAATCCCAAATCCTGTTTTTACATATATATTGAATGTACGTGGTGCATTCAATACGTTTCCAGATTTTTTTTTTGTACAGGCATTTAAAATAGTCGTAGACTCTTGAAAATTCACTATGTTATTGCTATACATCTTGTGAGATGATTGACCAATTTTTATGATTTCAGGTTCAAATGAACAGTTACAACAGGCATTGGAATACACCCTTTTTTTGAGTGGCATAAGAGATTCAAGGAAGGCAGAGAGTCTGAGGGATGATGAGAGTTGTGGGAGGAGTAAGGAAGTCAATACACCACAGTTGATTGGCCAAAGGGTTAGGGTTACTATGTTGAGGTTTTAAGGGAGTTCAGGAAGAGATTCCGTCGGAAGAGGCCAGCACTCTTCAAATCGGGTCAGTGGCATTTCCACCAGGACAATGCACCAGTCCACAACTCCATTCTTGTCACAGACTATTTGACCAAGATGGGCATCAAGACAGTTACTCACCCTCCCTATAGTTGAGACCATGCTCCCTGTGACTTTTGGTTATTCCCTAAGCTCAGAGGCTGTCGCTATGAGACAATTGAGGAGATGAAAGAAGCTGTGACTAAGGTCATTGACACGCTCACACAAGAGGACTTCCATGGAGCCTTCCAGAAGTTGTTGGAACGGTACAACAAGTGCATTGCAACCGGAGGATATTACTTCAAAGGGTACTAGAGTTTCATGTGTGTACTATCAATAAAAGTGCCGATACAAAAAAAGTCTGGAAACTTATTTCATGGTCCTCGTATGATATGTAAACTCATTTTGTAGATACACAGTTAAATGATCAAACAGTTCTATTTCTAACAATTTGATTTAGCATAAGTCATTTGTTGGCTCTCATTTTAAATGTCAAACAATTCTATTTGACCCATAGATAGGACTAAATCAGGTGCTACCACTGTAGGCCTGAGTGAACCTGGGAGCAATGGCAATAAAGGGGTACTCTGCATTCCCCAAAGCTCCAGCATTACTGGACCCTTACCATCAGAATGTTTAATGTCATATCTAGGACACTTGTTGGGAGGGGGTGATTTTATCCCTCTACAGAGATGCAGTTGGTGTATTCTACAGCCCCAGCCGACTGACTTCAATAATGTTGCTTGAAATGATAATATTGCATGCAAAAAAAGTGATTATTACTACTAAATAGGATTACTTGAAACCATATAATGGTGTCTAAATTTGATGTTGTAGTTAAGGTATTGGTCTGTGACATCATCGTCAGTGAGTTCAAACTCCAGTTGTACAATTACATTCACTTTCTGACTAATACTCTTAGGAAAGATATGAGCCCATTTATCTCTCCAGCTATGGTTTAAATAGTACACTTTTGTTCTACAAGGATGGCTTTGGCATAAAATAACCCCCAAAGGTTGATATGCCATTTAACAAAGAAACCAAGCCAAATCAGACAATTGCTTGGGGGGAAAAAAAGACAGACTAACTTCAGCATTAAGTAACCTATCAAGGGTTGATATGCCAAAAAAAAACTAACCAATCAATTCAGTTATATATATTCAGTTGGTTTTTCTTCAGCTGTCATTTTAAAAAAGTTTTTTGTTTTTTAGGGGTTTTTTTTTTTTTTTTTCAATTCAGGTTTTTTGTGCATGTGTGTTAAATTTACTTTTTTTAGTCTTATTTTTTAACAATTTTTTTTATTCAATTATTTTACTTTTTTCACTTTCACAATTTTTTTTTATTTTCTTATTTTTTTACTTTACTGAATTTGCATATTCACTAGACTACTTTTTTTTTTTTTATTTCAGTTTACAAAACAGTGACTGGTGTCAATGGACCCTTGGTAATCTTGGATGATGTCAAGGTATGTGTTGTTGTTTTTTTTCTCTCTCTCTTTTTTTATTTTTTTATTTTTTTTTAACTTTTACTCTCTCTCTGATTAGTTAGATTGTAGTCATTCTGCTTGTTACTATTTTAAGATAATAACTAAGAAATTCATTTAATGCTTGCAATAATTTTGGCAACACTTGCTATGTTCAGTAATTAACAGCCTGTTTAGATTTCTCTAAAGATAAGATTAGGCAAACTTCTGAATCAAAATTCTAAGATTTAAAAATAGGAACTGTTAATATTCTGGAATTAAATTTTTGTTGGTATTCAATAATATAGACTTGTTGAATGCATGGAATTTACACATCTTAATTAGTGTGTGTATATATATATATATATATATATACACCACACTACAAATATGGTTAATTAGCCATTTTACATATATTTTAGTCTAATGATTGTGCACACCATATGAAACTTCAAGTAATGGATTTCTCTTGTTTATAATTCTAATATTTTTTTAGAATTTATACCTGCTCCACAATAATAGCATCAAGCACTTTTTTATCCAACTTTTTTTTATTTGTGTGTGTGTGTATATATATATATATATATATATATATATATATATATATAGTGTGTGTGTGTGTGTTTATAAATAGTGTACTCAATATTGATGGTAGATCTAAGTATGAATAGTGTAAACACAGTTATTAGTGCTTGGTAACAGACTGTGACGGGGAAATTGACTAAAATCCCTAAACGGGACTTTATTTTCGCACGTGTGAAGACGGGGCAGGTTGGCACTTGATCCCCTACAGAAATAAGTCCTGTTCAGAGTTCTTTTCTCAGGCAGATAAGAACTGGCATATTACGTGAGGGAATAATTTAGGGCCAGACTGGCCACCGCTGGCAAAGGGGTCCAAAATTTCACACTATCACACACCCACCAGGCCGCTAAACTTCTTTCCCTTAGATAATAGAAGAATACGGGCCTATAGGTCTTAGTTGTAATAATATTAATGTTGTTGTAGTAGTCGGCAACTCCGGTTTCCCGTGTGATACTTTAGGAATTAATAGGACAGTTCTAAGCAAGATAATGTAAGGCGAATAGAAGCTGAAAGGAAAGTATGAAATAATAACATAGACCACATGGTAAAAAGAAAATACATAGGTTCTTTACTACGGTTATATATATATATATATATATATATATATATACGTTCAAAGCGTCAAAAACATATAATAGGATAGTCCATGAATATAAATGTCTTTTCTTGGCTTTTATCTTTTTTCAAATAGAGAGAGAGTGGTAAACAAAATTTGGGTGTAAAGGGAAAATGTCCCAAAGTTACTTATCTTATTTTTTTGACGGGGTTCCACTGGAGAATTTTTCTTTTTTCACGGGCTAATAGACTTTGTTCTGTTTTTAGTACTGGCTTGAAGGATTTTGGAGTCCTTCGTGTCTCAGTCTTGTCTTTAGCCCGGAGTAAAATGGCTATCGTCCGTCTGCCACGAGCGTTGCCCAAAAACTCCTTTTTTTGTATTTACTTCCGCTGAGGGGAAGGGAACCCCACTTCCGTTTGGGGTCCCCGCCAATCATTTGGCTTCATTTTCTCTTTCCCCTTCCGATGTCCGGCGACCCAAGGTCACTTAGGTGCGAACATCTGCGTGACCCACATTCTTTCTTAACGGTCACTTTTTGACTCCTAGATAATTTTAGTTCAACGGGGGGAGAGTATCATTCTTACCTCTTCGTCTTCGTGAGCTATCACGTGACACAGACAAAGAGGATTCTGTATTTACATTATTCATTCTTTGACACACACATATATGCACAATAAAAAAACAAATGAATTGAATAAACTAAACTATTGAAGATAATATTTTGCGCTTTTAAAAATTCAGGATAAACATTTTTCGTAAAAGTGTCCAGTGTCAATGTTGGATTGCACAACTTTCACTTTCAATGTTGAAAATATAATAAAATGATTTTTAGAATTTAACCATTTTTTGTCATATTGTTTGTTAACAAGACTTCATCCATATTACGTGCATAAAGTGGCCATTATTAAAAATAAAGGATGTAAAGTTGTTTTTATTAAATTTTAAAATAATTATTCATGTTCAAGGGATGCTTTATTTTTTGTCATTTTATTTGCTATGGCTTACTGCCTTGTTTATATTAAGAGCATAGCCAATATAAGATGACTTCAAGTTCATTTGGAGATCTCAGATATTCTTGAAAATACTTAAAACTTGATGAATATTTAATTTTATTATTTTTCTGACTTGTTAGTTTACTGTTAATGTAAGATTTAAAAAAATGGGCTTCTATGCCTTTTTAGTCCAGGCAAGCATTGAAATGGATTCCCTTTTGTCAAGACACCTGGCTATAATAGAGAAGGTCCAAATGTGTATTAGGAGGGAGAGAATCACCTGTCTCTAGTAAAGATTACCAAGAGAGTGGGTAAGCACTGTGAGATAGACACCCTTTTTATTGTGAGAGTACAGTAAAAAAGAGTAAAAGACAGATCTCGCCTAAAAAACAGACTGAATTGGATCTCTAACAAATCCTGAAATGGCAACATTGTTAGAATAACAACATAGACAATAAAATTTTCCTGGTGAAACCCATGCTAGGAGAATGGAAACCAACATTCAAAGAGCTCAAGGAGGAACAAGTCACTATATCTTGACTGTGTATTGATCACACAAAACCTATGCGCTCAAACATGAACAACCACCATGGTATATAGCATGTCAAACACTCTAAACTGTTAAATATTTTCTCATAGAATGCAGAGATTTAGTTTGCATTAGACATTTTTATCAATGCTAATAATATTTAGGACCTATTTGTCAACATGGATGACATTTTGTCCTTCTCGAGAGAAATAAAATTATACCAAAAATTATAAACTGGATATAAAGAAATTTTTTTAAAAAACTATCCAAGAGGATTTTGATATATTGTTAAAAGAAAATATTTTAAAAAAATAAACGCTTAAACAACTACACAAAATTGTAAATATAAACCTACAATATACATGATTCCCTAGCCATAAAATAACCCTAGACAGGTTGACATGCCATAAAAATCAATTCCTGAAAGTTTGCTTGAAATCAGGTCCAAAAAGCCAGAGTTTTAGCTGTACAGATGAATATTTGCTGAATTATAAGATATTGGTAAATAGTTTAATAAAACCAAAATTTGGACTATTCATTTTATTCAAGACTAATGGGGAATTCTCCATGGTATCGTGGTTAATTTACTGAACTGTGACATCATAGTAAACAGGTTCGAACTCCAGACCTGCTATTATATTGACTTTCAGACTAATACCTTTGGAGAAAGGTATGAAGCTATGAATCCCCTTATCTTTCCATTTATGGGTGAAATAGTACCACTACTGTTCTTCTACATGGATGCTGTTTGCATTAAATAACCCTCAATGGTTGATATGCCATTAAACAAAGAAACCAAACCAAGATTAATTTGCCCAAATATAATTACATAGTAATTCTAGTCTCGATTTACATGACTGCTTTTTATCAGTTGGTCGTGAATATTGGGAAAATAAATTAACTTTATCTTATGAATGCCAGTGGGCGTTTTATGCCTGTTTGTGTGTGTGTGTGTATGTGTGTGTTCTTTAGGGTCGGTCATAAAATCAACAACAAAAGCATTTGTGTGCCCAGGCACGTACCAGATACATTTACGTTAACTATTAATGCAGTTTTCTTTTGTCACAGGTGAAACCATTAATGTAAATGATTAATATTTAATGTCTTCATTTAATTATCAGCCTATTTCAAAATGCTTACACTAAAAAGGGATGGTTCCCACTGTGTAATGGTTATCATCATAGGAAATGGACACTGTGACATAAGTTCAAATCCTGGATGAGGCTGATTGTATTTCACATAGCACTAATACCTTTAGAGAGAGGTATGAATCCAATTATTCTCCTTTTGGCTATGGGTAAATAGTAGCACAGACTGGTTTCTTTAGCTTTGGTTAGGCAACCAGTCTAGGAGAAGGAAAACTCTGAATTCAATCTTGTTAAACTCCGCTTAAAAATTGACCTTGTGTTACGTCCTGCCCATTTGTAGGGCTTGGTAAATACTTACATTAAAAAGGGATCTTTCTTTTATTTTTAACTATGATGACATTTTAAGATTTTTGAAAGCAAGCTTATGTTGTATGGTGGCAATACGAAGAGGCAATAATGCATTTTTTTATATAAATATATATTCTCTCCTTTATTACTCACAAGGGTCGAGTGAGACAGAGATGAAGGACCCTGACACAGGCTGACGGAGGAATGCTATAGTGACACTTTTCTTAATCCACGTTGTGAGTCTATATTCCAGGCCTTATGTCTTTGCTTCTTTGGCAGGAGGTTCTTGACCAGTGGGCACTCACCAACTGCTCTCCAAACCTCTTGACTGCTCAAATCTCTTCTGACTGCCTAACCAACCATTCTATCTGTAGGTACCTGTGTATATATAATTTCATGATGCCTATGTATTCCTTCGGGTTTGTGATTGCCCTGTCGGCTGGGTCTGTAGAATACACAGACTGCACCTCTGCAGAGGGTTAAGACCCCCCCCCAACGAGTGTCCTGTATAGGACACTAAACAATCTGATGGTGAGGTTCCAGTGATGCTGGAGCATTGGGGAATGTGGAGCACCCCTTCATTGCCATTGCTCTTAAGTCCACTCTGAATGGTAGCACCTGATAGGGCCCTATCTATGGGTTAAATAGAACTAAATTGTTTGAAATGGAACTGTTTTTGACGATGAAACTGTACTTACACTAAACTGAATTGTTTAATATAGAACTGTTTTGACATTTAACTGTGTGTAAACAAAATCTATACTTATACTAAACTGAATTGGCTAAATTAGAACTGTTTGACTAAACTAAATAGCTTGAAATAGAAATGTTTTTGACAATTAAACTCATGCTAAACTGAATTGTTTGAAATAGAACTGATTATTTGTATAAAAATGGATTTGGCCTTACATAACCTACAAAGGTTGATATGCCATAAAACCCAAACAACTAACCAAACCGGTTTGTGATTCATGTGATCTACTCTCGGCTGTCAACCTTTGTGAGCTGTCCTCTTGTTTAGTCAATGGGCACATCTTGTTTTAGAAATCCCTATTTGAAGGTTCTGTCAAAGGTCAATATGTAACACTTAGTATAATTGTTATCATCGTAGAAAAGGGAATCAGAGATCCAAGTTCAAATCCTGGAGAAGGTTGTTTGCGTTTCACTTGCACTAATGCCATCTGCTATTCAAAGATTGTATGGTTTTCTTAATGTCCTGGAAAATAAGAAAATCAAAACTCTTATTGTTATACTAAATGAAAACTCCTGTATATGCAAAAAAAAATACTGTTATTCTACTCAGTTAGACAACCAGTCTAGGAGAATGAAAACTCTGAATTCAAACTAGTTTTACTCTACTAAGAATAATAACCTTATGTCACATCCTTACCTTAGCAGAGAGATTGGGTAAATATATATATATACCTTGACATTTTGAATTACTTGAAGTAATCATCTGCTGCTAGACATTTTTAGTACTTTTTATAGCTAACCACTCTGTCAGAATACACTGATTGTATCCCTTGCAGATGGATAAGATCCCCACCAAAAATGGAGTGTCATAGGTATGACTAAAATGGTGTTAAGGCTTAAATTCTGAACATTTGGGAAATACCTCTTTTATTGCCATTACTCCCAGGTCTACTCTAACCTAGAATGGTAAGACCTGTTAGCATTCCATCTATTGGTCTAAAAGATCTGTTGGCAAATTATTTGTATTCGATAGAAATAGGAATACTTGATACCGTGTATAACTGCAAATTATTTGTATTTAGAATAGTTACTTGAAACTTTAATTTTTAACTAAAGATTATTATTAGTTACGTAAAATTATATAGCTGTGTGCAAACAAATGCCTATTATTGAATAGAAATAATTACTAGAAACCATATAATCATTAGCATTAGATAGGAATACTTGAAACCATACAACTGTGTGCAAAAAACCCTCTTTTGAAACGACCAACTAAAAATGTAAATATGAATTTACCATGAATCCAATTCCCTCACCTCTCAGCATAAAATAGCCATAGACAGGTTGACATGCCATTAAAATCAATCGATAAAAATACTTAGACTAAAAAGGGATCTCCTGCCTCTTCTTTTTTTTTTTTTTTTTTTTTTTTTTTTTTTTTTTTTTTTTTAACTACCTTGAGATTTTAAAATACTTTTAACAATTACACACTGCTTGACATTTTTTTAGTATTATTCATAGCCTAGTGTCAGACAAGGTATAATTTTGTTACACAGAATTAAAGCATTCTGACTGCATGGATTCCTTTGACTCTTTCTTGCCATCCATCTCTATCAGCCATCACTCTTGGTAATTCTTATAAATGGCATCTAGTATCCACACACAGGTGATGAATGTAACCTTTTGCTGGTTGGCCAACCCTGGTATGCCCATGTGTAAGAGTCTATTAGAAAATGTTGCTTATGAATTTGTCCTTACTTCTGCAGCGGTACCCAGTATGTCTTACTTGAATGGTTTGAAGAGAGAATTAAGTGGCTATATATGCTTAATTTTGGTGCTGAACCATGGGATGCAGCATGGTAGATGTTAAGCAAAGCCAATGGATTCAAAAGCAGGTCAACAGTGTGCTTTATGTGTCACTGAGTAGAGGAACCTCATTGGTCAATGGTCTGAATCAAATAGTTCAGCCAGGAAACTACTGCTATTCATCTATAAGACTGGCATCTAATGGTGAGAAAAACAACACCCAATTAAAGATTCCTATGACTTGAACAAAACACAGGATCTGTTACCATAAGACTTTCTTCAATTTTTTTTTTTCTTTTTCTTATGTATAAAATTTGAAAGTTTTTATTTTTATTTTCTAGTTTCCTAAATTTGCTGAAATTGTCCGTTTGACACTGGCTGATGGCAGCACAAGAAGTGGTCAGGTTTTAGAAGTCAGTGGCTCTAAAGCTGTGGTACAGGTATGTATGGGTACAAATAGCACTTTTTTTATGCAAACAATTTAGACTCATTTTGTAGTTGAAAACTTTGAAACTGTAATAGACTCTGATTCTAATCTTCTCAAAGATGTTAGCTTTGTATAAAGGGAAATAATTTTCGGCTTTCCTTTTGACAAATAATGTTCCCTTGATATTTTTAAAGCTTTTCTTCCATTGTCTTGTGCATCTCTAATTACTAATGACAGACTTCTATCATCCAAATACTAAATGAGCTCAGTGAAGAGAGTAGCATTCTTTTCTACAAAGTCAATATCATCACTCTGATCTGTTGGTGACAGTATAATTTGGTGTAAATGTTGAATTCTAAGATATCCTTGGAACTTCACTTTCCACAACTTGTACTTGGATTCATCACCATCAAAAAAAATGTTTTGCTGCCCTGGACCTAGAACCTATTGGAATTCAGGTAGCCATCTTGTTTTTAGTTGTGTAATACAAAAATATGCCTTCTAAGTAACAAGGCTGCATTAAGCTGCCATTGTTCATATGTGCTATAGTCTTCTCCAATTGGTCAATCTACTGCTGCTTTTGACCAACGAGCTTATAAATATTTGCTGACAATTTGTAGACAGCTGATACGCCATTAGTATGTCCCTCCCAACAAATAATACAACAGAAATAGTTACTTGAAACCATATAATTTTCACAAGATATTAATATTAGATAGGAATAAAATCATCTCATCCAACTGTGTGTAAATTTTTTGTATGAGATAGGAATACTTGATATTATATAACTGCCAAAAAACTCTTTAGAAACAGCTACACCAAAAATATAAATTAAAAAGTACAGTGTACACAATACTTTAACCTCTTGGCATAAAATAACTCATCATGGATTGACATGCTGTAAAAATCAATCAAAGAGAAACATTTTACTGCTTTTCTTTGATATATTTGAATTGTTGGTACCCGTGGTGTGATGGTTATCATTATAGGAATTGGACATGGGGACACAAGTTCAAATCCTGGATGAAGCTGATTGCATTTCACATCACAATAATACCCTTGGGAAAGGTATGAATCCAATTATCCTCCAGCTATAGGTAAATAGTTGGACAGACTGGGTTCTTTAGCTTTGATTAGACAACCAGTCTAGGAAAAGGAAAAATTCAGAATTCAAACCTGTTAAACTCCTCTTAAAATATTGACCTTGTCACATCCTGTCCGTGCGGAGGGGTTGGTAAATACATTCATCTGAATTGCCTGTGTCACTAGTTTTTTTTAACTTAGAAGCCATTACAAGCGATATAATATATCAAGAAAATATATAAGATATATATAATATTGTATATTAAATATAAGATATCAAGGAAAATGGAATTGGTGATCAGAGTTCAAATCATAGCTGAGGCTGTTTGCACTTCTCTTCATGCTAATACTTTTGAGAACGACATGATTCCACTTCCCCCAAACTATTGGTAAATAGTAGGGCAGACTGGGCTCTCTACCCTTAATATAGCAACTAGAAAGATGATTGAATTGAAACTCTTTACCAATATATTACCAGACATTGGCATAATGAGTAGAGTGTTCACCAATGGCCTGGGAGACCGGGGTTCAATACCAGGTCGAGTCATACCAAAGACTCAAAAAATGGTACTTGATGCCTCCTTGCGTCACACTCAGCATTTTAAGTTATGGAACAAGGGTAAAGTGGAGCAATCCAGGGAAAGGAGTAGCACCCTCCCCTACACCTTGGTGTAGTAGCTATCGAAAAGGAAGACTTGGGATCATTCTCAACTACAGTCGCCAGCTTTACCAACTTTACTTACCAATACATCATGGACTAATATAACAGGGTAAAGCTTATTACTCTCCTTGGAGAAGCCCTGAGTCCTACGGTGGACTGAGACAAAAGTTGATTGGATAGGAATCAAGTAAAGCTTCTGAAGTTGACAAAAGAAAGCAAAACTTTTGATACAGTAAGAACAACTGTTAACTGTGACTCTACATTTTTAAATGCTTTCAGGTGTTTGAAGGTACATCGGGTATTGATGCTAAACACACAACCTGTGAATTTACTGGGGATATTTTGAAGATGCCAGTTTCTGAAGACATGTTGGGTAAGAATTTTTTTTTTTTTTTTTTTATAGTTTTAGTGAATTAATGGAACCAATTTTCAATTGTCAATTTTTTCTGTCAAATGAACTTAATTTCTCATTTCATACAACAAAAAATAATAAAAAGCATAAAATTAAATTGAATGATGTCATCTAGTGGATTTAGCCATTTCACTGAGCCACAGTGAAGATGAAAAAAGCAAAAAGATGAAAACATGGAACCTTGCTAAAGAATTTTAAAAAAGCTGTGAACCATGAGGGTAATGGTAGTTCCAGTGGTAGTTATTGCCTTTGAAATGGTCTCCAAAGGCTTGCAAAAAAGACTGGAGGAAATGGAAGTCTATGGAAGAATCAAGAACATCCAAGCCACAGCATTAAGATTGGCTAAAATACTCAGAAGAGTCCTGGAAAACTGAGGATATTTGCTGTCATTCAGCTTCCTGTGAAATATTACCAGAAAACACTGGTGTGGAACAACTCCTAAGGAATGATGATAATAATCGAACATTGTAACCTTTGACCCGTAGGACTCGGTATACAATTTAAAATCTTGTTTTGGGGGAAAATAATATTTCTGTGTGAGTGTGTGTGTATATATATATATATATATATATATATATATACACACACACACACATGCTGCAAAAAACAACAGCTGGGCCACAAACAAAGCCCTCATTAGATTGGGTATATTTCTTTAATGTAATTTTCTGTCTTCACAGGTCGTGTCTTTAATGGTTCTGGTAAACCCATTGATAAAGGACCCGAAGTTTTGGCTGAAGATTTCCTTGACATTCAAGGTAAGTTTATTATAAACTGCTGTATGCCTTAACATAAAGTAAACAAATATAAATAAATTCTCTGATCGTTTAAATATTATTAAAAACAAAGAAATTAATACCTAAACACTGATTGAATTTATAAGATGATTTATCATTATTAATATCTAACTAAAATATACCTTGGTAGCAATAGCATATCTACTGAAAGCAATGTCGATATATGCTTAGGTAAAAAAATGGACTGCTATTGATAAAATAAAATGAGAATTGTTCCACTTGGACTTTAACTGAATACTAGATAGGAAATACAAAAGAGTGCTGCATGCTGTTTTTGAACAAATCCTGAAAGCAGTATCCTACAAAATATCAGTTGGACAGCTACTTACCACCCATCTAACAAACCAGCAAAGTAAAACGTGTAAAACATGCTGCACACTAAGGATGAATTCATGACATTCTGTTTATTTATGAACTCCTTCACATGGACACACCTGTTGGCCAACCAGCAAAAACTTAAATTCATCAGCATTGCGTGGATGCTGTATAGAGGACCTCCCAGAAATAATGTCCAATAGGGATGGATGGCAAGAGAGTGAATCAAAGAAATCCATGCTGTTGATATGCTTTGATGATGATAAACGATACCCTAGTTTTCATTTACTAAGGTTAGCTTGGTTGAGCATAAGGCCAGAAGTATGGAGCACCCAATGAGAATTGAGTTCACTAATGGTTCATTTGCCTAACTCAATAACTGTTATATCATTACTCCATTCAATGTGCCCAAAAACTTAAGTTTTGCTTAGTCTGTGACACAGGCCTCAGATTATTCTGGTACTTGTTGCTGAATGATAGCCTCTTTAAAGTAAAGTTGGTGACCTTAGTCAAGGGTGACCTGAAGGCTCCCTTTTCAATAGCTACTACACCAAGGTGTAAGGGAGGGCACTACTCCATTCCCAGGATTGCTCCACTTTACCCTTGATCCTCATCTTATAGTGCTGAGTGCTAAGCAAGGCAGCATCAAGTACCATTTTTGAGTCTTTGGTATGACTCAACCTGGGATTGAACCCCGGTCTGCTGGGCCATTGGCGAACACTCTACTCATTAGGCCAATGTGCATCTATTTTGTGGTCTTGAGACAGGCAGTAAAAGTCATATACTTCAAAGGAAGAAAATTAAGAAATGGCAAAAATCTTGTGATGATCAAACACAGAACAAACTCCACCATATTCAAGATACCATAGGTGAATGGCCAGCAGGTTATAGAAGAAATAGAAAAGAAGTGATAATCTCCAGACTTCGTATTGGTCACACCCACATTACTCATTCACACCTCCTAAAAGGGGAAGACTCCCCAATATGTCTAACATGCAAAGTACCTCTCACAGTCAAACACATTCTCATAAACTGTGACAGTTTCAGACGAATTCGCCGAAAACATTACCAAACAAATAATTTAAAGAACCTCTTCAAAAACTCCAAACCAGAGGAAATCTTAAGCTTTCTAAAAGAAATCAATCTCTTCATTAAAATCTAGTCAAATATAATAAAACATAACTAAAACATACCTTAAAACCTAAAACATGCATGAAAGACAAAAGCAATTATCCCTTCTGGCATTAAATGACCCACAGAGGTTGATATGCCATTAAACAACACTCAAACGAAGAAAACAAATAAAACATTTTAAGGAAAAATTAAGATACATAATGTAGCCCTTGCATGGATGGCCAATCAAGAACAATCTACCTTCATGAATTGAATAAAAGGCTGTTTGAAATTTTGTGAATGTTACTAAAAGTGTTTCAAGTTGTGAAATTCCAGTTCTGGAGAGTTTGAAGTACTCCTTCATTACCATTGTCCCCAGGTCCACTGTTAAGGTCTCATCTGTGTGAAAAATTATTAGGAATACTTGCAACTATATGATTATGTATAGATTATTAATATTAAATAGGAATACTTGCTATCATATAATTACAAATTAGTTGCATCAAATTTTGGCATTAAAATAACCCATAAGAAATTGATATGCCATCAAATAAACTAAAGCAAACCATTACATGAAAGTAGTTTGTTGGCATTTACCATCAGCTTAGACTTGAATGGGTCTTCTCCCAAAAAATAGAGGGTTATCGAACTTACCCTACCATTCTGGCTCATGACATGTTCGTACGATCATTATAGTATCTAATTGGAATAATTCAAATTTCACTATTTGAATACGTTTTTTTTTGTTTTTTTTTTTCATTAATTTTATTCAATTTTTTTTTAATGAGCCTTTTAAAAAAATTTTCCCTTACCTTCCTCAGGTCAGCCTATTAATCCGTGGTCAAGAATCTACCCTGAGGAAATGATCCAAACAGGTATCTCGGCTATTGACACGATGAACTCCATTGCAAGAGGCCAAAAAATCCCTATTTTCTCAGCAGCTGGTTTACCTCACAATGAAGTAAGTACCTACTATCATCATGGGGTTCTTATTTGTCACTGGTGTTTCTTCGCACATTCACAACATTATGTATCTTTGATGTTACATTGTTATATTTCAATTGACCGTTGTTATAACACCAGTGACTACAAATAAAGTGTAAATTGAAATATGCAGTCATGATAGCTTGATTTTTTTTTTTTTTAATTTTTTGAAAAATTTTATTTCTATTTATCATTAAAACAAAGAACAAGCATAAAAATCACCTTTATTACAAACGTTAAAAAAATAAAGATTAATTACCTGAATTTTTCTTCAAGTAAAAAACAAGATGTTTTTATTAAACTTTGCTTTGTCTGGCAAACATGCCAAAAAATCTTTATAAACAATGATTAAAACAAAGAAAAAATGTGAACAGTAAATGTACTGAAAATCTTCCTACCAATCTTCCTGGCACATATTTCTAAGAAGTGAAGTGAAAATTATTTACAAAACTTAAAATATCTTTATTAATGTATTAGGTATTTCAATTGTCATACAACACTTTAGTGAGATTCGGTGACTTTATCTCCATTGTAATGATCACTTGAAACTTATAAGCAGACGTTTGATTTTAAAATTCTGTACCTCTCATAAACAAAATTTGGTTTTTAGTCATCTATTTCCACAAAATGATACTGCACTTCCTAAAGAAATATGGAGTGTATTTGGCAACTGATTTTAGTTAGGGAGTAGGCCAAGTGTCAGCTGCTGCTGCTATATGCTAAAATTTTATTTTGATTGAATTCATTACTTAATGTCTTCTTTCAAGAACTATGATAAACATAATTTCTATTTGCATTATTGAATTATTTCATATAATTTAATGATATAAACTTTTTTCTTATTTGTTAAATTTTGTTTTAAAAGTCATGTTCAGAAATTTAATAATTGTAATCACAAACATTCAAAAAAATTTGTTGAAATTCATTCAATCAAGTTTTTAATTATTATTTATCTTTTATTCAATCTAACTGATTATAAGTGTTGAAATACAGGGAAATAAATTTATTTTCCTCTATGAGGGACAGTTTGGAAACTCACTGAGATAGCCCGACTTAATTTATCATCACATTAATACATATGGGAACCAAACTGTAAATGTGTGTTTGTCCACTTTTTTCATCAGAATCAAGTGACAACTTT